>CEMG01179308.1:0-12699 GCA_001179705.1 Baeospora myosura
CCATCGCGGTCGAGGAACACGTCGCCAACAGGTCTCCCAGTCACATAGATTACAACAACTACTACATACAATACCCAGATACAACCTACATATAACGACAAAACAGCATACCTATACATATCATACAACAAACACAGCAGCAGCAGTAGCACCATCCACACCCATAGAACCCAGGAAGGACGAAAGAAAAAGACGAGGACGCAGAAGAAGTACCGACTTTGGGGTTTTATGAGCAAAGCCAACAGAAGGAAAGAGAGAGAAGCAAAACAGATACACTGCAATACGCAGTGAGCATCGGCGTGAGTTGAGTCGTTTAGTCGGAAGAGCCAGAGAATGAGTACGTCGTCGAGACATCGTTAGACCGACTGCGCAGTTCGCCCGTCGACGGAGTTGTTGCGGTTACAGGAAATACGTGCGCCTGAAATTTGCGGCGAGAAAGGAGTGGGAGAAAGAGAGTCCTGCAACGAAACTACCACTGATCAGTTTCACCCAATAGAAGTAGAACGGACATCGGATGGTACACACCTGACGACTCTTCGACGTTACGCCCTTACCACGATTGCCTTGGTCCTTCCAAACATCAAGGAGCGCCTCCATTTCCCTCGATCTGCGTTCCCGCTTCCATCGCTCTTTTCTATCAGTATGAAGTCATCGGCGAGGTCGTCTTCATCTTTTTCGACCTCGTCAATTCCGTCACCTTCGTCTACCTGGATAGCAGCCTCGTCGGCTTCGTCGTCTGCTTGGACGACCGCATCCTGCTCGGCACAGTTGTCCGCGACATGGTCCTCCACGCAAACGCCGACGGCAGCGTCATCAATATCACCAACACGACAGTCATCAGCCTCACCATCCACACCACCTGCACCTCCAACTGAGGTGTCACCCTCGTCGGACTTGCCCACCTCATTATCATGTTCGTATTCATTCTTCGCGATGTGCGTCTCGTCTGCACTTTGGTGTTTGCCTTTGACCTTCGAGAGCTTGTCGTACTTCGACGCATACCGGTATCGATACTTTCTCATGAAAGTGCTCCCAAACACGGTGATACCGCGCTCCCAGACATTCAGCGCGGTGATGGCCCCGGTGGAGGAGCGGACGATGTCGTAGCAACCTTCCTGTGGGAAGGAGAGTACGTCAGCATAGAGACACGTTGAGGATTTGGTACTTGTGTTAGGTGACGGGGAATGACGATTATGTAGAATGGAAGCATAGAAAAAGCGGAGACGGAGAAAGTAGGTCGAGAGAGGACAACCAAGGTCCAACGACTGACCACTAAATAGATCGGGTATCCAAAGAGAATCACAGAGAGGCGCGCAGCACAAGAAATGCACGAAAGCCGCCAGCCGAAAAGACACCGCAAGGATTGAAAAAAGACGAACCTGCTTCAAATGATTCGGACACTTCTCCTTGGCCCACCTCATATTAATCTGCTGCAACCTCCCTCCCTCCTTTCCGCCGACACTCGTGCCCTTGCAGTACCCTCTGACTATTCTCGTCGCACTCCTGACCATCCGCTCATCGCGATACCTATGTCCTTTTGTCAGGCTGAACGTCTCCAAATTGGGCAGGAGCTGTAGGAGGGAGGTGAGGTCGGCAAGGGCTTTCTGTAGGATGAGAATGCGTGTTAGTTCTCGGTAGCTCTGAGCTCGAATTAGAGTAGAAGAAAAAGTGGAACGGGAACGTGGAAGGCAGAAAGAAGAGTAAGGAAGGAGGTAGTCGAGTCTCGTAAGAAAGACAAGGTTACGCACATTCCCAAACCCACTCGTACACATGAAATGAAAGTCCTCCAACCCCTTGCACGCGCCAAAGAGTCCTCTTAAGCCAACTGTACTACCAGCCCCCATCAGCTCCCCACCAAGCCCACCTGAGTCGTCCGCCACATGCACCCACAGATCCAGCTCCTTCAACTCCACACATTGCGCAAACACACGCGTCAAAGGCGCGATGCGTGCGACGTAGAGTGGCTCCGCGGTGAGGTCGATCGTGCTGAGGTGTGCGAGCACCGGATGCGGCTGGAGTGACGGTGGCGGCGGCGGCGCAAGTGCGGCAGAGTCAGAGGAAAGGGAAGGAGAGGGAAGGAGCGACGAAAGGTGCTGCGCGATCCCGATGAACGTGCTCAGCTCCGGGAGAGGTTTTGTGTTTGAAATTGTATTCCGATTCGGACTGGAATCGCCCGTGCTGTCTCTTTCCAAATCCTCGTGATTCGGGTCCGAATCACCCAACCCCAGATCGACGACCTCGGGGCTCATCCAGCGCTTGAAGTTCCAGGCCAGTCTCAAGTACTTGAGCGACTGGTGGCGTTTGAGGAACGCAGAGAGCGGGTAGCCCGCGGTGGGGCTGAGAGTGAAATCTGCCGTGTACCCAAAGGAGCCGAGCGTTAAAGCGGTGAGAGATGGGAAGGTGGGAAAGGTGAGGCTGGGTGAAGAAGTGGTGGGAAGTATACTCGAACTTGAGCTTGAAGCAGTAGCATCAGTTACCGCGTTAGTGCTTGCGAGTGGAGCAAACAAGGGTGTCAGGTCGAATATCCTTGCCGAGCTCGAAAAGCTGCACAACGTCAGCTCCTCCAACGCTGGACACCGCGTCAAAAGCATATCCCACAATCTCTCAGGGAGAGCTTCCGGGGTAGGGAAGAGTGTGGTTCCTGGGACGCAATTTCGAATTGTCAGGGAGAAGGATGTGAGGTTGGAGAAGGAGAAAAGGGAGCTATCAGGTGAGAGAGGGGCGAGCCCAACATTGGAGTAGATAGTTGTGAGCATCGGGCATCTGTAACGGCAAGTATATGATGAGATGCATTCTTGAAAGAGGAGAAGGATCTGAGACACGCACGATTCCCTCAAAGACGTCCACAAGCCATCCCGGGGCATTTCCAGCCCATCCCAATCGAAGGTATGCAATGCCGTCAGCGTCGGGACGATTTTCTCCAGCATCTCAGCGACCCAATTCTCATCGGCAGGACCGTTTGGACAAGGCCACGCGAGATAGTAATTAGGGCGCACTGCGAGCTTCTTGATAAGTTTGCAGAGATGGGGATTGGCGAGAAGCATGGGGAGGGTGAGCAGGCATGCGCGCGAGGATTTGAGGACGACGGTCGAGTAGAGCACCGGGAGGAGGAGCGCGCGAGTGTGAGAGGACTGTGGCGAAAAGAAAGGGAATCAGCATACGACAAAGACCGAAACTTGGTGAGGTGAAAGACAAAGAAAATGGTGCTCACCGCAAGACTGAAATTGAAGAGATCTGGTGGCCATAGTCTATCTGCAATCTCGAGGAGTATATCTGCAGGTACCGCGCCTATCAAAGCATTGCTCGATGCCTGTAATTGACCTTGCTGAGAGCCCTGGGATTTGGAAAGGATTGCCGGGATCTGGAGAATAGTCTTGAGGTTGAGGCTACCACGTCTACGGGTACGGGTTGCCTTCAGTTCAGCAGCAGATGGTTTTGTGGCCATGATGAGCACTTGACCGCTGTGAGTGAGCGGGGAAAGAGAGATGCGAGGTGGCCGGTGAGAGGGTGCTAATTGAGGAAACACATCAAAGTCTGTCAGGCTTTAGCGCGCTAATCTTCCCTAATCTGCCCCGAAGAATCAAGATAGCCCTGCCAAAGAATCAAAAACCTCTGCCAGAAAATGAATCAGCTCGGGGGAGGATGGTACTCAATGTATATGCTGCCAATGGCCTGCACTCCTTGAGATTTCCACCGCGATGGTGGGAGGAGGACGTCGGCAACGACCGAGCCACTTTGAAATAGACGTTTACCCTGGACCTCCTCTCNNNNCTCCCAAACACCGATTTCTATCACTTTGCTCCATGCTTAGCACCTTTTGTCCATCGAGTTGATATTGCCAGGAAAACGCTCTATACATAGTCTTTTCTAGGTTGGGGACTGTCTTGACTCGGACATGTCTATTGAGGAAGAGTTGGACTCACGTTCCACCGATGGGCTTCAAGGGATCGGCGGTAGAAACGAGTATAACTCGGAGTAGCTGCTCCCACTCACCTTCTCCCTGGAGAGGTGATGATAGCTCGGACGACGAGGATGAATCGGAAGAAGAAATCGACTCTGCGAGCGTGATCTCTGGCGTTCAGAGACCCCACATTTCTCTTCAATCTGGGAGCGAGATCGTTACCTCCCCTTGGTTATTGTCCCAGGTCTGCAGGTTATGGAGAGAAGTGGCAATGTCCTCTCCGCGCATTCGGGCCCGCATTGATATGGACACGGATCTGGTCCGCCCTTACCGTGATGCCTTCTAACGATATTCTCACCAAAGAATGTCTCGCCGCACTTGGTGCGCATTCGGATCGCTGGCAGGATGCTACTTACCTTTGGTGTAGATCTCAAGCGATTGGACGAACTGCGACTGGAAAAGATGGGTCTACCCTTCCTTCAGAGGCTCACTGTTATCATTTGGGATGAATGGTGGTCCAACTCCGAGTCGTCGCCGCTGCATGCCTTTACCAATGCTCCACGGCTCAAAGAGTTCAAGTCTTTCTTCCATCCCCACAATTATGAATATTTTCTGAGCGATAAGTTCAACCTCTTAAGCACCCTGCCTTTGTCACAGTTGACTCAATCCTCCCTCTGCATGGCTATCGAACACCGTTTATTATTTCTAGAGCAGGCTCGGAATATCGTTGAATGCGTGATCATCATTGGCGACGTGCAGGGAACACTGGCAAGGTCTCTAGATTCCCTGAAGAGAATCGAGCTTCCTATGATATGCCGCCTGCATTTGCAGGTGACGACAGTCTTGCGACTGTCGCGCCAGTTGCTATCTTACAATACTTGAACACCCTACGCCCTGAGACCTTTACCGCGACACTCACAATTCGTTATCGAGAAAGTGACTGAGAACCCCTTGAACCACATTCTGAACGCCGAATAAGTCCTCCCTTTGTGCGCCTTCCTTCAGGAATCACACTGCACAATAATCAAACTCGATAGGCGGATGCGAGAGCAGGGGATGTCCATCCACGTTTGGACCAGGACGGAAAGCTGGCTGTAACCGTATTCATCCTGCTGTGTAGACTCGTGGCAGTCCTTCCGGGTACCGAGCCTACCTGCTGTGTACCGTGGCTAGAGGCCGTCAGAGCACACCATGGTCGATCCCGTCAGCGCGAACAAAGACGTGTGGGTAGACGACTCGGTCGCAATATCCGGAATAGATGATTGTAACACACTGAATATGCATAAATACAAGTACCAACGAGAAACGAGGAACGGGGAAAGATGAAACATACAGGTCCCAAACTAACTGGATGAGTACTTGTGCAGAAGCTTGAATAAAATAGATCGGATGTAGATGTATGATTATCCGAGAAGTATGAAGTGTGCCAATGTAGGAAATGTGAAACGGGGGGTGGTAGCATGAAACCAAGAACAAGTCGCATTTAGGCTAGGGCCGAGTACACTACTTTATGCAACCCAGACTGGTCGGAGATGAACAACAATCAGCCCGGAAGATGACGAAGGACTGTGGGGATGGAGTGACTCACAGGCAAGAGCGATGACGAGGTATAAGGTGATGAGCATGACTCCTTCCATATAGTTAGACTTTCCGTCCCTTCAGAAACGCCGACCATCAGTGTAAGACCGCAAGGATCAGTCTAGATGAACGTACTGGATCAGAGTGTTGACGAGGAAGACGGCAACGAAAAGACAGATGGTCTGAATGCGGAAGGCGCATGCGTGAGTAATGGTACTTGGAGGAAGCGGGAATAGGATCAGACCTCGAAATTAGCGAAGAACAGCGTAAGTTCGTGATGCGTGCTGTGAATCGTAAATCATACAAAATTCAAACCGTCAGTTCGGTTCGAGGCGTAGGTCTGAAGAAAGCTTACATCCATCCAATTATGACCAATAGAGGGATCACAAAGGCCGCAATTTGCTATAATAGTTTGGTCAAGTCAACTCCCGTCCTCGAAGGCGCGCAAGACGCAATGGATCAAGTCGACTGACAATGGAGCTCCCGACACAAATCGAGATCGTAAGTTCCATTTGGTTCTTCATGGCCATCCAGACAGATGTGACATGCTCCGCAGCGTTTGCCTTCCAGCGTAAATCGTCAAAAAAGGTCATGTGGGCGACATTTGTCAAAAACTTACCACTATGGGAAGCAAGATCAGACCAATAAACGGTTTCGGAATGTGGTATCTTTCAGCAGTCTCTTCAATGGAGGACACGACTGTGAGATAGAAAGATCAGCAAATGCAGGGAAAGGGTAACATATGAGAAACTTGCGGTAGTCGGCGCAGAAGGAAGTTATCACGGTGACAATCAAGAGTCTGCAGCGAGAGGAAGCTAAGTGAGACGGAACGGAAGAGAGAAGGGCTTGCGACATACGCAGAGGCTGCAGAGACGGCGCTCATAGCTTGTTGTTCTGGTTCTGGTTCTGGTTCTGGCACTCGTTCGCCTTCTGTCGTTGGTGTGTCTTTTGATTTTTTGTCTGGTGTAAATAGTTCGCCATGTGATACTAACTGGAAAGAAAGCCAGGTATGAGACAGATTCTCAGCTATTTGTATGGTTGGCTGGCTGACCTGGAAGTACAAATACGCGACGTAGACGGCCAGGAGAAGTATTGCAGTTCCGCGAGATATGATCAGCAAGCCACCCTGTCCTGAAGTCCCACCACTTTCGGAATCTAACATACATATACAGTTAGCAGGTTGGATAAAACGATATGGTAGACGCGTGCTACCTGATAGAGTGCCTGCCGAGCTTTTTACGCTGTGGTATGCTGCCGGAATTACCAGGGCTGTGAGTACAAGAGTTAGAGAGCGCATCGATTATCGACGGTTTAGGATATACTGACTGATACAAGCCAATGTCATGAGCTATTCACCTGATTCAGACATTTAACAAGGCGAATCGGAAACTACGCACCGAGCTGTTACTACGGGAACGTGGCAATATGAGCATATGTAACGTCAACACTGTGTGTGGATGTGCACTCACGCCTGCGCTCCAGTGGCATTGAATTCATTCTGGAAGAATTTGAGTCCTCCTTTCGAGATAGTCAAGGGCCAAACGAGTACAACCAGCAAGGAGGCAACGAACCTGCTAGGAAGGAGCACCCAAGAACTAGAAGTATATTTGAGAGAATGGAGCCCAGGAGCTGTATAATTTCTCAGGTTCAGAACAAGTTCAATGGAAGATGGGTCCAGAACCGACCGAATTTTGGACAATGACGAGTTCATCTGTTGATGGGAAAAATATATTCAATGACTATTCAAGTGGCCACATTAGAAACCTACCTCGAAGCAGTGCAGAAATCCCAACAATGATTTCAACAGCATTCCCAAAGGTGGCATTGAGAAGACCAGCTATCGCGCCTCCGAAGAAGATCGCCAACTGTTCTGTGGCTTCGCCGAGCAACTGTGGACTAGAATATAGCTACGTCATACACAGATAATTGTTCCAGTATACCTTTGCCAATGGGATGATCGCGAGGAAGCTGAACCCAAAGCGAAGCCCAGCATCGAAGTTGAGGTAATGAGAAATGGCACTCAGAGGTACGAAGACAAGCAGGATGTTGAAATATGAGCCAAAAATGAGGAACTTGTAGGAGGCGAGCCAAGACGGTTCGCCCTCCGCTTTGAGGAAAGCTTTCAGCTTCTGCGCAATGGGTTTGCGGTTCTCGACGCCAGTGTTGGCGCCATTGGGTAGCAAAGGACTGTTCTCTGACAGTGTTGAAGACATTGGAGGTGAAAGAGAGTGACGAACAGGTGACGAATGTTCAAAAGTTGTATTTGCTGGATAGCTGTAGAAAAGCGGTGCTGGGTTCCTCGATCGGGAACCACGTGGCATACCCGCAAAGCTGTAAAACCCCACGCCGTCGACGGCATCAATTCATGCCTGCTCGTCATCGTCGACGACGTCGACGTTGTTATCCACAATCGACCTCCTTTGCAGATGGTCAATGCCCGAATATTGCACCAATGTTTCCACTCCATCTCGCTCGACGTCGATGATCGTTATCGATGCGTTGTAGCATTTCCAAATTGCGATTTCTTTACGGCACTTCAGCGACCCCCCTTGTACCAAATTCCTGACGAGTGCGCCTACGAATCCACCGTGCGTTGTGACGAGAATATTGTGGGGTATATCCTGGGGCTTGGGCGACAGCGTTGCGACGGTTTTCCGGATCGAATGGTCCCACCAAGATGTCGCTCGAGCGATGAACGCATCTGTCTTCTCTCCTAGATCGTCTGTGGGTAGCGGTTTCCTTGCCCTGGTGTATGGCTTTCCCTCCATATCGCCCATATACTGGCCGCCGAATCAGAGGAGCCGCCAGAAATGTTTTCAACAAACGATATACGCACCTTCTCTCGCAGTTCTACCTGTCTCTGGAGCCTGACACCGGGATGGTGCGCGAGGATCGCCTCTGCGGTCTGTCCAGTTCGTCAATATTGGTTGTCTCGTGTCGTTCATGACCACATACTGCTGATGCTCTTATCAGATCGCTGGTATATGCCACATCGAAAGCGACTTCTTGTAACGCGAATGCCACCAGTCTAGCTTGTTCCCGGCCCTCGTTGTTCAGGTGTGTATCTCTCTGACCTTGAATTATGCTCTTTTTATTCTCTTCGGTCTCGCCGTGTCGCACAATATATACCCTCGCAGCTGGCATGTCAACTTGATGATCGTCGTTCGAGTCAGAGAGCGGTACATCTTAGACGCCCGCTAGTTTTGTAATACATTAGGTACCATTAGTACAAGACCCTGAAGCCCAATAAACGACAACGCATTTTCTAGCATGAAACAGCTATACGGATGAAAAGAAACACTACTACTGTCTGATACATGCATATGAGAACACTCGTACAACGACATGGTATGTACGACTATGGTGAGAAGACAACGTTCTATACCGGATGGATTCCCCAATGATGCCCAAGAATGAACAAGGAATAGATGTATGGTCAAGTGGTTTTACAGTTTTTACAAGAGAGCGGTGATCTCGCGGACGATGTTCTGCACGCGCGCGTCGCTTTTGAACGTGGTCGGCAGAGGGCGGAGAAGCTTGGAAATATCGCTGGACTGGATGTTTTCCAGGGAGGAGCCTGTCGACTTCAAGCCATGAATGGTGTTGCCGAGTGCGACGAGGGCACGGTACGCAGGCTCCGCCTCGCTCGTCTCAGTGTGAAGCACCTGTTGAAGGAGATTAGCGTCTGTACGAGACAAGGAGCCCGTATCATACCCGAAGCAACAAGAACACATGTTGGTCCCGAAGCGTCGACGCCAGGGGTGTTTGAACAGCCAGACACGATATACTGAAGGGCGTTAATCACAGCGGTCCTGACAATAACCAAAAGGACGTACTTGAAAAGAACCGTCGCATAGGCCGCCCGCTGGTTCTTGCCCAGCGACCCGTACGGTGCTTGTTCCAGAGTCGTGAAGATCTAGATCGAATGAGAAGTAAGTGGATGCACATCTACGCTGATGGCCGCACCCACCTGTCCGAGCCAGGCGGCATCGGGGACATATCCCGCCTGGAAGACGTTGGCCAGCGCCTTCAACACCAGCAGCACATTCGTCTCCCTGACTTTAGGCAGCGGTGTCTCCCATGAGGAGCCCCATTCCGCCGCCTTGAACAGCGCCTCGAAGAATGGACCCCGTATTCCAGAGGATTCGAATAACTCTGGGCAGTGTCCGGTCACCAGACGGCTAAGATCGATGACTGACGTTGGAGAGAGTCAAACGGAGATGTGAGTGCTAAGTGGGCTAGACGTACCTGGGAAGCGTTGCGAGGGTGGCCAGCGATCAAGGATCTGGATGATAGTGTCGACATGTGCGGGGGTCAAGGAACCAGAGGGTCTCTCTGGAGGGGTGGAGGTAATGTGTGAAAGATACGTGAAAGTCTCGTCGATCGAGGAAAGCTCTCGTGGGTACATGGAAAGGGATGACGTGGACTGCAGAAAGTACAATCAGCGCCATTCATATCATCCTTGAAGACAGCAAGGCTAACAATTTCGTGTCTCAGGGCAGTATCCAGCTCGAACATCTTGTTTTGCATCGCAGAGACATCCTTGACGTGTTTGAACGAGATGGCTTTCGACTAAGGAACTGGTTAGTATGCCCACACGGCAGAGGATGGATATGATATTCACAGCTGGGAGCACGTTCAATGTCGGTTGCGGTGGAGCAGGCTCGGGAGCACCAGAGTAGCGCGAAGCTCCTGTGAATGGGTCCATGAAGCTGCTGGCTGGGGCGTTCCCCATACCGCTTCCCATGGGAGGGGCACCGCCTGAGTATCGTGAGGCACCGGTGTATGGATCAACATATGAAGATGCAGGGCCTTGAGCTGCGGCAGGGGTGCTTCGGTATCGGGATGCACCTAGAAACCGAGGAATTGAATACACGATCCATGGTGACTGACATTCAATTACCAGTGAAAGGGTCGACATAATCCTCGCTTCCTGTGCCTAGGCTCACTCCAGCAGTGTTCTTCTCGATGAAACGAACTACCTCGTCGAGATAGCTGGGTGGCAACTCGTTGCTTTCGAGGAAGCGCTGCGCAGCAGTGTATGGATTTTCTGAGGCAGTCAGGACTGAGTGTACATGTGAGGCGGTACAATATGGATACTCACCAGCGGCATTATAGGGTAGCTTGAGAGGGGGGACTCCGTCTTGTATATCGACGTCGAAAACATAATCGTACTCTTTGCCTTCGTAGAGTTGGCGTCTCCCTTGACCGACGGCATCAACAACATCTCCGACTTTCTGCCAAGAATCGTTTGAGCCATCCCACTGCATAATATTTTGAGTATGATGTTGAAACGTTCGTTAGCGTGCGTACCTGGTGGGCTTCGACGACATCGTTGTTTCTGATCATTTTGATTTCTCCGGGTTTCTTGCCTTGACATGACTTAGGATCTTGAATTACCCTGCTTCCAGACATGCGACGTACCTGGTGTGTTCAGAGCCTCCGGACCAGGGAGATCACTCTTTTTAACATCCCCGACCTGCTGAGCTGGAAGAGCCTGGCTTGCAACTTTGTCATCGTACTCTTTCAGGTCCGTTTGTGATGCCCATCGCTCCTCCGAGCTGCTGAACACTCGAACAATCCCATCACTGCAACCACTGACGATGTCTCCGTTGGGCATTGAGGATACTGCCCAGACGGAGATCGCTGGGTGGACAAGGACTTGCGCACATTCTCCATCTGTCCAAAGCGGTCAGTATGAACTCGCCGGGTATTGCCACAGAGGCAGGTATATCACGCACCTTTCCACACCCGTACAGAACGATCTTCACCTCCAGACACAATGTCACCATTTGGCAGCACTGAGAGGCTATAGACAAAGGATGTGTGGCCCGAAAGTGTGTACACAAGGTCGCCACCAAGGGTCCAGACGCGAATTTCACTGCAGGGGGTCTGAGTTTCTCCGGACAAAGAGCCAATATGGAGATCTACCTGTCATTGGAGCATGATGCGAAGCCAATGTCAGGAACGAGCGCCAACCCTCGTACAGCATCCTGATGGCCGGTGTACGTGGCCAACACTTTGTGCTGCTGCCAAAGTTTGATCGTTTTGTCGGCAGAACCTGTGGATTGGTGAGCACCTCGAACCGTCAGAAAGAACGCTTCGCCACGCACCAGTAATGAATTGCTCCTCGTCGACTGCCAAAACTGCCCATACAGACTGCTCGTGTCCCTTCAATTCGTAGGCCAGCGTGAAGTCTTTCCACACTTTGGCAGTTCTGCAAAGGAAGGAGTCAGACGCGGGATAAGTGAAGCATGGCTGGTTCATACCTATCCCAGGACCCAGAAATGATTGCACCGCCCGCTGTGACGTCCAACGCACAAACATTCTCCGTGTGGCCCAAAAGTGAGAAGTCAGGGTCGTCCTTCGGGGAATCCAAATTGAACACATTGATAACGGTGTCCTGGCCGCCAGTCACCGCGTATCCTGGTGAAGTATGTATTTGAGTATTACGCATGTCTGTTTAACCTCGGGCACAATACCTTTCGGTGCACCGGGCGATGGTGGGATATATGCCACTGCATTTACATAGCGAGATCCTGCACGTAGAACCACTGCCGGCGAAAAAGCAGATGTCGTGGATTCCCGCTGCCATGAGATCGCAGTTGAATCGCGAGAAGCAGACAGAACCAGCTCGGCTGTCGGTGAAGCCACTGCGCGAACCTAACACCCTAGTTAGCCACTACGACCGTTGGTGCCACTGGAACAGAACTCACATCGGCAGTGTGGGCTGCCAGTGTGGCCGACAGCTTGTAGGGCATCTTGAGAGTTGAAAGGATGGGAGATCAAGAAAGGGTTACTTAGGACCAGCTTAGGACTATTACGGGAATGCAGCCCGAAAGTAGGGTGCACATAACGACATCAGAACACTTCTTCATTTCCCAAGCGACAAGTCCCCAACATAATGAAATATATTCTGTGATGGATACGTATACAAGTGGATATGCCTGGAGCCACAGTATGTAGGAAATGTGCACCACTCTAACGAACCCCACCGTTGTGGGAATTCAACAGCAGGGGGATACGGAGGTGTAGTCTATGCCTTGCACCATTACTTCATCTCCTGCGAGGGCCCCACGATACGAGACGTCGGCCGACAGTTCCCAGCAACAACGAGAAATAAGATCGTGAGGGGATGAAGGTGAAAAATTCCGGGAGAGACCGCTTTTATACGGTGAGTTTAGGGCAGGCTTATCCCGATCGGGCATATGCGTCACGCC
>CEMG01179315.1:0-10453 GCA_001179705.1 Baeospora myosura
AACGGATCAATGGATTTTGTTGACAAGTCTCGAAACTGAAAGCCGAGAGGTTCCTGTTCTACGTTATATTGATGCCCGTCTTCGATCAGACAGGTGGTGTCCAGGCTCGCGCTTATGACCTTGTATTTTCTGCCGTAATATAACGTACACTCATCTGCACAGGATACTCCGACGGTGGGGTCTCTTTGTTTCTGAGAGCGAACAAACAATTCCCGTCCCAATCAAATTCCGTGTAGTCCTCCGGGCCTCGTTTTTTAATAACACTGCTCCTAGCTGCGCATTTTCACAGTTCCGGAGGAGAAGCACCCCGTTGTAACTCGGCTTTTTGACTTCTTCGCCTGAATAGATTGTTTTTGAATACCCCGGCGACAGTCGAGCGTCTATGGTGCCTATTTGATCAACAGGAGAGGTATAAGAAGGTGCAGGATGATAGGACTGAACCTCATCAATCCGACTCTCAAGGTAAGCTCATCCCCTACTGAGTATCACAATCTGCTCACGTACTGCTGCAAAGTATTTGCCTCTTTCTGTACACCATCGAGAACCAACCAACCAATCAATTATCCTCCCGATCCTGCACTCTTTCCATCATGTGTTTCTACTACGACGAATTAAAGTTTATGGAGTGCGGCCACACGCAAAGCCTTTCCAATATGGTCTGGGTAGGCTACTTTATCCTCGCGGTGTTCTCATATATCTTGACTGGCGTTTTCCGCTCATGAACACAGTGGAGGTCGTGTAACTTGGAGCGTTGCTCGACTAATCATCCAACAGCATCATGCTGTAGAGACGGACAGGGATGGCGGTTGCATCATCGTCCGTAAGTCTTGCATTGTACCAGGACAGTCGATGATCCTTCACTAAATTTAATCTAGGGATGTTGTCATTGTCAACAACTGTGGCAGAGCGAACAAGAGAGCTGGGTGCTGCCCCAAACCCGAGTGCCAGACTCGAAACTTCCCAGACTTCCCGCCGACCACGGACCAGGCTCAGTTCCCGAGTTGGGGGGCAACACCCCGACGTGTTTAGTTTCCTGTAGACCTCAACCTACGGCCGCCTGGACGCAAGGCTATTTGCGAGCCAAGATGTATTCTGCCATACTCGATTTAGTACCAGTTATCCTCCTTTTTGTGTAGTATGTAGTATAACCATTGTGATATTTTGCAACATATATGGTCACCAACAGGCCGACAAAGGGGAAGTCGGTCGACTCTGTGCCGCAAAGCTTTATCACTTGAATTCTGGACGATATATCGGATTCTCCCTTCCGGAATGGGAATTTTAGCAGCACTATCAGTGAGATCTTTGGTACAGGAGTGCCGTCGCGGAGCTGGCAGAAGTTGAGCAGCAGAGTCAACGCGTCAACAACGCGTCCCCAGCATACGTAATGACAGGATATATACTTATTGCGATGATCAGCGTTAGGCCGCAACCTCCACAGTGAATGCGAACATGCAGCACAACTGAATGCAGAGTGCCCCGGACGAGTCAAATGGACGTCAGTTCAACGTCAGTTGGACTCGAATTTCCGCAGGGGTCTTTGTTCGAGTTTGGTTCAGGTTTGCGTGGCACCGTTCTCACGCATGCGATCACCGAGGCTCACCATCGAAAGTTTACCTCTTCACCCAACCATTACCAGCTTCCTACACACTCAACACAGGAGCCAGAGCGAGAATTAGGCCCAATCGTCCGGATGATGTCGAATAAGTCGATTTGGTCCTTTCGGGCAACTTTCGGGCTCCAAGTTCTCGACGGCAGCCACCAATTTGGTGCCAATTGCCTTTCTGTTCCCATTTCCCTCGCTAACCTTCGCCTAGCCCGACATATGGTCACACTGCGTTCTTAATGTGGTTCTAGATACTGCTTTTCTGACCCCGCTGTGCTCCAACCGCGCCCACCTGCGCCGCCACTCATCTCTACGCCACATGATTCATGAAGCATCTACCAATACGTCTCCCTTGCGTTATCATTCGCCTGGAGAGCTTCAGGGCAGAAAGTCTGATCTTGTGAACTCCTTAAAGTGCTATATATGTTCTGCATTGTCCTTGCATTGTACTGCTCTCTTGAAAGTTCTCCTTTACTGCTCCACGACGATTGACGACTCAGGCTCTCCCTACCTCAACGCAACCAAGTGCTGCATCTGACTCTTGTGCCTCCCTCCAGGCATGGCCTCGCCCAGTAGATAGGAACATGCCGTTCTGCCTTCCGTGGACAAAGGAAAACGGTCTGAGGTACGATGAACCCTCCTACACCTTTCTCTCTCCTGATTTTGACACTCGACGCAATGCCCACTCGTTTCATGCCAATCACCGACCCTTCATGTACCTCAATACATGTTCTGACATGTTCTCACATGTACATCACCACCGCGTACGGCCCTACGCTGCGTGAAGCTCGAACACGCAACGTGAGCTGCCCGGTCGAGGTGGCGGTCGATGGAAGAACATGATGTGGACTGGTAACTGAGGTAAGTCCATCCTTCGACGAATCTGCTCCCTCATTTCCTTGCTCACCGAATTTGTCCTACTAGCTCAACTTCACCTTGGACTGCATCTTAATAATAAGGCGATCATGTTGGTGCCATTACGTGTAGAGCCACCAGGATATCACCAGAGCTATTGTAGACGGAGAAAATGGCGGCGATTGAGGTTCTAACGTATGTTCTCCTTCCTCTTCATGTACCTCTCCCTGTCTTGAAGTTCTCAGTTCTCATGCGAATCTACTTATGCAGATCGTCTAACTTCTCAGTTGCCTTGAGTGCAACGTGAAGATCATACGATTGTGGGCTCCATCTGAGACCCTTTACTGACATATTTGTCGTGCTGGAGAGGAGGTGGAGTGGCGTTGCGGTGCAGCGAGGGATATGATTAAGCTCTGATGACGACTGAGTATGAGAAGCAGGTACATCATTCCTTATACTCGTAATTCCACCAAACTAACGATGGCCCCGACTGCTCGAGTCAATATCGACGTGAAACTTCGTCCAAACTCACGCTGGAGGCGCTCGTTAGGACGAAATAAACGTGTCAAGTATGAGCTATCGGACGAAACATGGGAGGACAGAGATCCAGTTGCACCCACGAGGTATGTGGCGCGTCAATCCTAAATGAAGCTCCCCGTCAATGACCCTGACGTGTACTCTTTGTCGTGCCAGGTCCATAACGACCTCCGTCGTCTTGGGGTATTTGAATATCGCTCGCATGCCCGCGAGGGTTGGGGACGATAGAAGCTGCCATAGTCGCTGTATGCTGGTGTGATGGAAGCAGGGTGAAACACCTCCAGGAACTCGCCATGCTTGCGCTGGCGTCTGCTCTGTCGGAATCCTATTCCATTCCCATACGCCACATACCACATACCACATGCCTTTGCATTTGCCGTCTGTTTACACCATCCACTTCTTCCACCTCACGCGCTCAACGTTATTGCCTTTGTTACTTCCTCGCTCCCCCTATCGACCTCCCTCGTCACTTGGACATGACTGCCTCATTCGACATCGCGTCCTGGGATGTAAAGTCTGGTGCATGGTTCTTGAACTGGACTTTCCAGTCATGTCTTGCCATTCCGCCGCCACGTCTGCGGTCCGGTGGAGAAGGAAGGATCAAGACTTGAGGGTGGTGAAAGGGGGCGGTATTGACGAGGTGGTAGAGCGCTAGAACTCGACTCGTACCGGCTGTGGACATATGATGTCGATGATGACGAGGGTTATTGGTTGGATTTGATGATAAAGTGCGCTCTGGCTTCGAACGCGGCGATTATTATAGTGCTGTGCGGGTTTCCTTCTTACATAGATACTTCATGTACCGCGTACACCGAGCGTTGTTCACTCTCAATTGGTAAATGATATCAGTCATCTCAAATCAGCAGCATATGTAATAATGCGTCCATCGTATTCATATTCTTTATACGACTCATACAAAGAGTTCTACACTTGTGGTCGGGAAGGCTGTCTACGAAACACCTTCATGGAGTCAACGAGTAATGTCGTGAGCGCGAAAAGGAGAAGGCATTGAATACTCGGAATGAAGCTCTAGGATGACCAGTCGTCCTAGCCTCTCTGATTCTCCTTGTCTTCCGTCCCTAATCGTAAAGGCTCTCCATAGTCCGCTCTTCTGCCACGGGAGGTTTGGATACATGCGCAAGTCGAAGCCAGGACCGGAGAGGTCACAAACTGAAGCGGAAGGAGAAGTTCAACGTACGTTACAACCAACGTCTCGTTCAGTCGTGGTAGTTCGCAGTACAATACGTACTCATCCTATATGCTTTGTTGATTCCTGAGTTTCTTCACGAAACGAGGATAGCATTATACAGTCGATTGCCTACAGTCTAGACTGCGGGAAGGCGCCGAGTGGGCGCCAAAACGCAGTATGACTTTGATGGTTTGTGTATCTCTCGCGAAGCCAGCCTAAGATGAGACCAAGATGATACTGAGTAACTGAATTCAGACGAGGGGTCGCAGGCTTCGATTGTAGAGTGGTCAAATTACAGACGCGAAGCCTGATTGCGATAATCAGTACGCTGACAAAGTACGTATATGGCGACAAGATGTTTACCTACGTGTCTCTAGGCCGGCAATGAGGAGGGCGTCGCACGACGTCAGGGAACGACTGTTTCTGTATAGACCTGAATCATTGGTGGTGGTGGTAAAGGAGGGCTACGATTTGGGAAATCAGATACATCTGTATGTGGGATACGGAAGGATGAGTAACGCGTCTAACGGTGTGGGCGCAGGGTTATTGGATTTCATACCTTTAGATTCAGTTGCCGTTTGCCAGGAGAGGCACACTGTTTAACGAATGAGATTAAACTGAGAACAGATGAGTGGAGTGGAGTCAAGTGAAAGGAATGGTCGTCTGTAACGGGGACCAGGCACGGGAAAATCGGTGAGTTGGAAGTCGCCGGGCTCGGAGGCCTTTTCTTCGATGCACTGTTCATGTGCATGAGAGTGCTGAGAGAACCATGGAACTACTGTCGCGACCGGGGTGACTAGGAAGCGCGTGGACAACGTTGGGACAACGCGTACTCCGATTAAGTAGACTCCGAAGAACGAAACACCACGAGTTCCCAGTGCACAGGGAAAAAAGACATTCGGATAGGGCTAAAAATCTCACGTCCAGAGTCGAGGAGTCGGAATAAGTATACCAAGGCGGCGAGATGATGGTGGTCGAGAAAGTGGCGGATTTATTTGACTCTGTTTGGTCACTATGATCGCATTTTCTCTTCTCGACATCCATCTCGACGTCGCAATCTCGACAATGAGCTCAAGCGACTCTTACTCTCTACTCACATTCACCTATCAATCGATGAAACCAAGCCAGAGACAGGATTGACGCTAACACATTGTTCTCTAGTGACGATCTCACCGTCCTGGAGATTCGACAAGGATCAGCGGGCGAGATCTGGCGGATACGGGTCGTTTGCATCTGGCGTATAGTTTGGCGACGTTGGACATGTAGCAGCAGCATGCCGTGCCGAAGGTGTGTTTCACAGATTGTTTTCTTCACCAATATATACTGACCTGCGCCCATACAGCGTTATAGTAACCCACGTTCCGTGTAGCCTACTTCCGGGCTACTGGTCACCTATTCTCGTGTATATCCACGATGGTGATCGATGTATCTATGTCTTTGCACAATGATACTGTTTTGCGATCTTTTCTACTGCCCTGAGGTCCCCGTGGAAGAATGCTGCCCATCTCAGACGTACACCGTGGCCAATGCAATCACCTGAAGACGCTCACGTCTAACTCGTCATTTTTGAGTTTCTCCTGCCCAAATGCCATATATAGATCTCAGGCGCGCTTCAATCGCATCCTCGCACCCGACGAGCGTCTATCCCGCCCACATACGCCCACAAGACATCAGAATCGCAGGTGTGTCCTTGTCTTTTTCGTGATCGGTGCCGTAAAGCTGATGAACTTCATTATTCTCCGCGCAATTAAGGCTTCAAAGAAGTAAATCGTCCCTTCGCCGCTCCCAGGATACCAACGTCTGACACGTCCCTGGGCACGAAAACAACGCCGATTGACCGCCAATTCAATTCCAATTCAATTTCTTGTCCTTGTTTTGCGTGCCGATCTCCAGCGACGCATCGTTCTCTCACGCGTCTGGCTGTAGAGTTGTATTAAATGTATAGAAGTCGTAAGTCTCATTCTTCTCTGTACGAGAACAAGAGCTGAAACGCATTGCTAGCAAGGGTCGATAGGTATAAGATACGCTCGACTACGACTATCTCTTCATTTTCTCGCCTCCTCCAGATATCATGTACGTCTTCCCTCACCTTCCGATCTCTGTATACCAGGCTAACGCCTTCCCAAGCTCCCCAAAGCGAAACCGAAGATCATGGCCTCTAGTCAGTCCAGCCCGCGCAACTTCAACAGCAGCATAACGTGCGTAACCCGCCCAAACGATGCCAGCGTACGTCCTAACGCTCCGCGTCGACAGCCGCACTATCCAACAAGCACGCCGCAAACTGAGATCATGCGCTTAGGCTCCTGAGCGCAAGGTCCAGCTCAGGTCGTTGGAGCACATCGGTAGACGCTCTGAACGTTTTATCGACATTCGCGTCGCCCGTCCCCGCCGGATACCACGTACGGGTAGGCGGCGGAAGTGTCTATCCCACCCAGCGGCCCAACGACGTCCGCTACACGCTCAAACGGTTGAGACGTACGACGACCACAGCGGCTTGCACAGCTCGTCACGTTCGACTCTGTGGGCAATCACCAGCGTGGTGGAAGTGTCTATTCCGCCCAGCGGCGTCCACTACAGGCTGGACCTGTTCAGACGTACGATGACCGCAGCGGCTTGCATAGCTCGTTGCGTTCGACTCTGCTTGCCATCGCCAGCGTCGAAGCGAGTAATCTCAATCTCACATCCCCACCGAATTTCGATGGTTACGGGATTCGAATCCTTATCGCACTGCATGGGCATCAGTGGATTGGGTTTGGAGAAACGCCAATCTACATCGACTGCTACTGCTACACCGACGTCCGTCGCACCCTCATCCATAGCCACGTCGCTTCCGTGTGCGAATCGTACCCATCTACTCTCGCGGCCCCGGCAATCGTACCCACTCCATCCTGCGGGAACGCGAGCGTGGCGCAGCTGACAGCGTGACAGTGACTCTCGCGATATTCGACCTCCAGAACGGGGTATTCGTTCTCTAGAGAGCGTCGACGCAGGCTTCATTCGGAGGACAGACTTTAGGAGGAAGTCAGCAGCGACCCCGGAAACGCGCGAGTAGTCTTTGCGTCATGGTTGTCTCTCGCCGCACGCCCAACCACAGCGTCAAGGTCAACGTATTCCTGTCACTCGAAGCACGCGTCGCGCCGTCTATCTCTCAGCAGTCTCCACGTCCGACGTGGCGCCGGTGACGGAGAGGACGAGGAGGTGGGTCAAAGAGGGTGGGCCTTTGCGGCGGCGAGAGCTAGGGGGTGGCATTGGGAGCAGTGTGTGCACCGAGAGAGATTACGATAAGGCGGCGACGAAGAGGCGGGTTCGAGGGAGGCTAAGCGTTCTTGGAAGCCGGAGTGTGCGGGGAGGAAGCGGTGGGTGCATTGGAAGTATTGAGAAGAGGCCGTAATGAGACGGCGACGAGGAGGCGGGTTAGAGAGGTGCCCAAACGTTCAGGGAAGCCGGAGAGTGCGAGGAGGAATGCGTGGACGGAGTTGGGGTACCGAGAGGAGGCCATGCCTGGCGGCGACGAGGCGGCGTGTTAGAGGAAAGGCTGGATGTTCACGGAAGGTGGTGAATGCTAGAGGACTGTGTTCATCGAGAAGAGATCGTGTTGTGGCGGGGCCAATGAGGTGGCTAACTGAGCGCCTGGGTGTTCACGGATGGAGGGAGTGGGGGTACAAAGCGTTGGGGGAAGTCTGTGCTCTGAGAGCATACCGCAAAGAGGCGGTGACGCGGAGGTGGGCTAAGGAGGCGGGTGAATGTTCACCCAAGCCGCGGAGCGCTAGCGCAGCGTTGGGAGGACTGGGCGTGTCGAGACGAAGCCACAATGATGCGGGTTAGAGCGGCGTTATACGTTCAGGGAAGGCGGGGATCGCTAGGATGAAGCTTTGGGCGACGAGAAGAGGTCAAAATGAGGCGGGAATGAGGAGGTTGGTGAAACAGCGCCTGAATTTTGAATTTTCACGGAAGCCGGAGAGCGCGAGAAGGACGCGTTGGGACGAGTCTGCCAATCGACACGAGGTCATAATGGGGTGGCGATGAGGAGGCGACTAAGCGTTCCGGGAAGGTGGGGTTGGCTTTGTGGAGGACTAGGTGTGTGTCGAGACGAGGTCACGATGAGGCGGCGACGAGGAGGTGTTGAAGAGGCGGCCGAACGTCTACTGAAGGCGAGGTGCTATGGGGAAGCCTTGGGATGACCGGACGTGTCGAGCCGAGGTCGATGAGGCGACGACGAGGAGCCGGGAGAAGAGGTGGCTGAACGTTCACGGAAGACGGGGGTGCTAGGAGGAAGTGGTTGGGAGGAGTGTGCACACCGAGCAGAGATCATAAGGTGGCGGGGGTGATGAGGAAGGCCGAAAGGAGGAACTGGGTTGGAGTCAGCTTCTGATGCAGTGCTGGAGGATGATTCGGCTCCAGGGGAGGTATAGTCGAACCGGGTACACCAGCCGTGAGTCCGGACAATCGACACGATGATACTTGCGACCGAAAGTCCTTTCGATTGTAATATGTTGTTTTATTGATCTTGTAATTTGTAGTTATACCGTCGAAGAAGATCATGTCTTGCCATCTGATTTCGATGGGCGATACGGCTGTTACGCCGGTACCAGACACGGAGATTGACTCGAGATTCAAAACAACGGATACGTGCTTGCAAGAGGACCGGCCTTCCTTTCGGGTTTACCACACCAGGTACGGAGCCGGGACTCACAGATTTCGGTTTCTTCGAACTCACGAATCTTCAGATGCCCATGATACGGATCAAAACGAACAAAGGACCAGTATGTATCTACGGTAAGTTCTTATTGACGCTGAGAGTCGGCTTTTCTGAATACGGCCTTTATCACGAATCTGCACGTTCGGTTCCTGTGATCAATGAAGATTCCGTCCTGCTTCTCCCGTGTTATTGGTCTAAACCCCTCCCCGGTGCACGGTGACTCTGCAAGCACAGCCTGGGCACACAAAAGGCTTCAATATATTCGGCGCGTAGTAAGTGCCATTAGCTTTCCGAGATCGAAGACTGTATCGAAATCTTCAATCAACCCTTTGTTTTTTCTAGGCGTCGCGCTCGAACTGATGTCCTTCCCCACAATCTTGATAGCGAGAACCCGCGTTACAACCCGAAATTCCTTTCATTGTTCAACTGTCGATCCATTCTGGAAAACCCGTTCACATCGAGCGTCTATCGAAACATATAAGATGGGATGACACGAAGCACTGAAACTCACTCCTCCATCCATTCCATCCATTCCACAAGTAAGCTCACTTCCTACCGCCTAGTTCCTTTACTCACCACCCCTTACAATGGCGCACTCCAGATCATCAAATAGTCCAAACATGTGCTTCTGGGCGACTCACCCAATCATCTACACTTGTGGACATAGGATCGAGACGGCTCGATACAAGGTATGGCCTCAGTCTGAGTCAGTCAATCTGTAAAACGAAGGAAGTGAAAATCTTTCCCAGCACGACTGCGGCTCTGTGATATGCAAGCTCAGCGTTAGGCATCCACGTGAATGCATACAGTACTGCGAGAGGCTCTGTGCGCAAGTGTACGCCACATACTTCCAATCTTTGACGGTACCTCATGTTTTGCTAGACCCTCTCACCCACAACGAGAGATACCCAAGCCCGAGCCTTTTAGGTGCCACAACTGTCTCTTGGGAGGTGGCGGATGGACGTACCCGCAGTAGTGTGGTCGGCATCGCTTGTCATTCGCCGAGAACATATTCTACGACTGTGATCTGTTTGATACCATATAATCTGTACAATGCTCCATACATCGTCTTATACATTTAAAGGAAGTCCGCCGTGATATACGTATGTTTCCATTGGTGATATATCACCCTTTTCCGACGTGCAGTACTCTTGTACTGAGTCCATCGGTCAACAGTGCTTCGCACACTGCGAGCACCGCGACGCGAGCCCTTTGGGTGACTTTTAAAAAAATTGAGATCTTGGGCGCTTGGAGAATTTCATTTACGGGTTTCCTGCCGAAGCCTTCTTCGACTTGACGACGACGTATGATTTCGGCTACGTACCCGCACTGCCACTGATAGCTACAGCGCTCACTCCAAATTTCAGATTCCTTTCATTCGTCGATCTTCAACATAGATCTGCATTCCCAGATCGCGGATCCATCTTAGACAAAGGGCCTCTAGATCAGTCGAATCGCAATCAGTCGATATCGCCAGGCGCTTCACGACGTTGAAAATCAAGATTACGGCAAAGGCTCCCGTCATCACTTTACCTCCAAAGCCAATCGCCCTTGGCCCACTACCATC
>CEMG01179319.1:27705-52343 GCA_001179705.1 Baeospora myosura
ACGCGAAGACAAACTCACGTGACCGTCGCGTCTCTTCACATTGTCATCTGAGATCTGACTCAACGAACTTGGAAACAACATCCAAGACCGAGGAATCAATTGTTCCCAAGGCCAATTGCAATGTCGGATTCAATCCACCCATGGATCCGTGACTATCTCATAAGTACTGCCGAACAGTATGGTGCCAATCTACCTAGTATCCCCCTGGCACCTAAAGGGAAGAAAACGCAGCTTGTCGAGGTGCGGCTGAGTTCCAGGTTTCTTGCGTTAGAACAGAAACTCATAGAACTTCGTCTTGTAGTTCTTGACATTTGGGTCCGGAGATGAAAATGAGCCCGGTGCATCAGTCATTTGGGCCAAGATATCCGATAAAGAGTATACCCTTCCCGTAAAGTTGAGTAGGGAGGCTGTGGGTGAATACACTCGGTCCGTTGTCCTCTTTGCTTGTCCTTTGCTGTAGACCACTATTAACTGGTCACCTGGATCCTCCACAGTACCAACAAGAAACGCGTCACAGAACTCAAGTCCGCCGTAATCACACTCAAGTCATTTCGCCCCATCCTCTCGCGTGTTCCTTCGCATCAAGGAGGTCGAATGACCTCAGATACTCACCTGGCTATCGACTGTCAAGCCTTTGGAGTGATTGGGAGTTTTGGCGAGGCAATGTGGGGGCGGCCGAAGACGGTGGAGAGTGATGCAGATTTAGGGGCCTGGGTACGCGGTTTGCGGAAAGACGGGGGTGCTGGGTGAGTTTTACGTGTTTACGAACTGTGAATACATTTGCTGATTGACCTAGGAATGTGCTTATGGAGCGGAAAAAAGAACGCGAAAAGGTGGGAGATGTTGGTGCCACGACGGCCAAACCACGAGTGCTAGAACAGAGGACATTACAAAGTCCGAAGAAAGAGGTGTCGCCCACGAAAAAGCAGGTCGCCAGGAAGACTGTTGTTCCGCTGGATCAACCTGTGTCTGACTCGCCTGCTACGATCAAGGCAGCGTATAGGAAGCAACGAGAACGAAGCTTTGGGGTGTGTGATCCCATTCTGCTCTCATTCGTAGCAAAGTAGCACTGAGCTACGCATACATTTAGATGATTGAGCGTAACCCCGAGAAATATAGCACAAAGCCGGAGGGATTGCAATTTTCGGGTGAGAAAATCTTGCTGGCTTTCTTTCTTGGGTAGAGACTTACTATTCTGCAGATGAAGAAACCGACGCCAATGCTGGTTTGACAGCAAGGCGCTCCCCAGCAGCTGAACCACCGCGTAAACGACGCCGAGTCAGCCCTGGTAAGTCCCAACTCCATCACTTCGTAATCGAGACTACTAACCACTCGTATAGTGGCCCACCCTCTCGATTTGAGCACACAGCCTTCACCGCGCCATGAAAACGAAAACGAAGCCAACTCACCCTCATCCACAACCTCCCAACCGATATCAAACTGGTGCCTATCTCCCAGTCCATTGCGTCGAAAGGCTCGCCCCGACCCGTCGATTGACGTAGACAAACAGCAAGAGCAACTAGAAGATCCGCCGCCAAACATATCTCCAACCGACACGTCGCACATATCGGCTCCCACTCCTGCACAGCGACCAAGGCCCAGGGATGCTTTTACTCCAGATACGCCTGCTATCAAGTCTCCTACACCCGCGCAACGGATGAAGCGTAGGGAAATTTCTATGACTTTTGAACCTTCGCAGTCATCTGCGTCTATAGCGGACAAACCACCTGTGAGAATAACATCCTCCCCGGTCCCAGAGACTCCATATCCTCCTTCAAGTCATCCCCAATCTGCGATGCTACGACCGCAATCACCGTCCCTCCGTCCTTTCAAACGTCCCAGTCCACCACCAAATCTTCCCAAATCCCCTGGTGCCGGCCGAACCAAGATGCCAGAATCTCCACCAGTTCCATCCTCATCACTGCCCCTTCCTGCACCCAGCTACACTCAGGCTTCGGGCATCCTCCCCTCCCCGTCGCTGGGCAGCCTCGAGGCAGCAAAAGCACGTCGCCTCGTAGCGCGCAAAGTCCCGCCTCCCGCGCAGCCGCAGGCTTTGGCGGCGATTCGAAAGGCTGGAAGGAGTCCAACAGTGTTGGCGCCGAACTCAGATACATCGGGGGCGTTGTCGCAAAGTCAGAGCCAGAGTCAATCTCAGTCGCAGTCGCAGGGAAAAGAGAAGAACCGTGTTCGGATACTAGCACCCAATTCGGATACGTCGGGAACTCAGTCTCAGTCTCAATCGCAGTCACAAGGGCGTCCGGAGAAACGACCTCAGGGTCGTTCACAGCTCGGAAGACAGTCTCAGGATGCATCGCAGGCTGTTGAAGTTCTGGTTCCGAATTCAGATCCTTCAGGAGATCTGGATCATTCGCAGGTTCATCCACAATCCTATTCGCAACGAGAGTCTCAATCACAGTCTCATTCACAACCAATATCACAAGCTCAACCTCGAACTATCTTATCGCATCATGCCATCGAATCCAATCAGATCGACCGCCACCCAGAACCCTCCCAACGACCTCCCGGCGATGGGGAACAGGTCATTGATATTTATTCAGAGGGAGAAGTGGCAGATGACGAAGATAACGATGACCATGATTCCCTATTCTCCGAGCCCGTGCAAAAGACCAAGCGACGATCGGGGGATAGGAAGCGAGGCGTAGCGTTGACTCCGCCGATTGAGATATCTGACAATGAAGATGAGGATAAACGCGAAGAAGACGAGGCCGAAGAAGAAGATGTTCCTAACGCGTCGTTGGCTGTGAATCCCGGTACACAACGCATTGCTGGAGATCTTGATTCAGAGAATGAACCAGATGAGGCAGAGGGGTCTGGGTCGGGCTCGGGCACGGACGGGGGGTCCGAGACAGATGGTGGTGAAGATGTTGAAGGTGATGAACAAGACGCCGTCGATGAGGAGGTAGATGAGATTGACGCGACTGAAGATGACGCTGGGCCAAACCTCGCGCATAACGCAGATGCCCAGCACCACGACGAAGGTGAAGACACAGCAACCGACCACGAGGAGTCTGATGACGATTCGCAACTTGAAGAGGACGATGCACAAATGGCGCTGAGATTGTTTGGCCCTTCTCAACCCACTCAGCCGTCGAAAAGATCCCCGTCCCCCCTCGCTCTGGCTGCGCTGAGGCTGAGGGGAGCTGGTAACGTATCCTTGTCGGGGAAACTGGAGCGTCAGACTGAATTGGTGATGCATGATCCAGCTGCATGGCATGCTCCGAGTTTCTTCAAGGCGCCAGGACAGACGACACGCAGACCTGCCACAAATGGAGGTGGGGCTTCGACCTCAAAGGAATCATCTTTGTCTCGCCGCCCTTCTACTCAGCTCGAGGCAGCAACATCGCGAACTTCTCCAGCTAGCCGGGATCCCAACGGCCCGAATTTCAAACATATAGGCGATATAGGCCAAAGTGAAAATACCAAGACTTTCTCGCCGTCGGTAATGATCGGCACACCAAATGATGCGTCTTCGGGCCTCCACATACCCGTAAAGGGACGGTCACCGGATGGAACGCACTCTCACTCAACTCCAATGACAAACGACAGCGAGAGCATGTTGAAACGTGCTAGAAATTCGATAACTTCTGATGACCCACGCAGCGCGAAGAGAAGTCGGGCGGATATTCAGAAGGAGTCTCCGGATTTGCTTTCGGGATCATTAGCACAAGAGATCGGACCGACGCTCAAGTCTTCTGTGGACCTTCCCATGGCTGCTCTTGGAGTTCAAGTTGTAGGGAAACTCAATGGTTTCAAGGTGGATTTCGAGCAGATCCCGTTGACGGAACCGTGGATGGACTGGCATCGGGTGCGAGATATTCTGCTAAGGGTGGGAAAGCAGAGAAACCAGGAGTTCCGAATCGGCAGACAGACTGAGACAGGATCATCGTTGTAACTTCAAGGAAGCATCGATGGGTATCATCGATGTGCTTCTAGCGAACGCGAAATCGTCAGATGGCAACAATACTGGTCATCGATAACAACTCGCGGTATGGAATTGAAAAGGTGAGGCTTTCGTCGAGGGAGAAAGCTGTTTCAGATATACAGGCCTGCAGGAGCCTGAACATGTTGTGTGCATTAATGCTAGAAGTGTACTAGATTGTAACGTTTAGCTGTCACCTGCCGGGCGTCTTCTATGCTTAGAAACGTATTGAAACCTGCTGAAACCAGAAACCATCAATCACAAATTTTTGGCTGTGAATGAGTCACGTGTGACTGGAAACTGTGAGTCGGAAGACGCTGTCGATGTTGGCTGGTTTTTATCACCTCCATCTGCGACAAATTCTCTCCAGCTCTGTCTTGATCTTTTTCTTTCTCATTTTCCAGCAAGGGTCGCCTTTTTCGCGGCCCACCTGCAACCCTGTCGACCCATTTGCACCCTGGTAGTCTCGCCACCCCGAGCCCTGCAACGACTCTCAACAAGTCGTCTCTGAGGGACTCTCTCTTCCTTCTCATGAGCATCTCTTTTGGCGGCCTGGGTATCATGTCGCTTCGCAAACCCTTTGCGGAGTTGGTCGGCATGGTCCTGGGCAAGGGCGACATCAGGTCTATGTTTTGTCTGGTCGTCTTCTGTATCGTTTTTCTTGTACTTGGTGAGTCATTCTCCCCGTCTTATTTGCGCATACTCTTTCATGATCCGGAGATTGCTCCTGTATTAAACCGTTTACTTCATCGGACCACTGTACTGACTTCTCATTCCAGCCTACCTCACAAATCCATCCGAGAACTCATTTCGAGCCTATCTCACCGAACAATCTTTCCGCCAGCATCTTAGTCGCCTGGATGATGCCATCGATGACGATCAAGATACTCAAGAACGATCGGACCTGAGCAAACCATACCGAAACGGAGTCTCATCCAACCGCCACACACTTTCCTTCGACAACCGGTCTCCTTTTCACTTCGCTAATCGTGCCTCGGTCTCACTTCGGACTCCCAAACATGTGTTTCATAGCTTTGGCATCTTCACCATTGCGGCCATGATTCCTCTTGCAAAAACGAGTCGCACCGCTCGCCATCGCCACGAGAGTGACGGATCGATGATATCAGATTCTTGGTTCATTGGCGCTTTTGGTAAATGGTGGAGGGGTGGTATCTTGGAAACTTGGTACCAGGATGTCATCGCAAGATCTACGGACGAGGAAAGCTGGAGCTCGGGTATTCTGGGTATGAAGACTTTGGATGACTGTACTGGTGAGCCTCAATTTGTAGGCGAGTGTCAATCGGGATTGACAGTGATGAATTTCCAGTTCTGCCTGGGCTGCCGTTCTCCACAAAGAATTTACCCTCCCATGCATTGTCGCGCGGCTCTCCTCCGAGACTGAGGAATCGCGAGAGACCCTCACAGCGGTCGGGCATGCTTTCCGCACGTAGTTCGACCCCTCCACCTCTTCCCAAGTCTGTTTCGCTTCCCTTGCACACGACACGGCCTCCACAGATGAACGGTGATCGCAATCATCACCAGTCTCCACCATTGTCACGGTCGCCATCACAGATATCTCTCGCTACGGACCCAACCACGCATCTGACCTCGCCCTTGGCCCCATCGTCATCGACCCTGTTCGATCAATCACCTCGTGTCGCTGAACTTCTTCGACAGATAACATTCTCTACTACAAACGTCTTGGAACTTCGAACGCAGCTCACTGATGGTCAATCCGTGGCCTCTCAATCGCATTCGTCCTTACAAGGGGAGTTAGACTCTTGCAGAGATCGGAAACGTCAAGAGGATGTCGCACGGAGTGAACTGAAATTGCGAACGAGGAATTTGGATGAATCCAAAAGGAGCGCCGAGGCGTTGAAGAGGGAAGCAGAGAAACGTTTGAGGGCAGCCCAGACTGCTCGTGATGATGCCACACAGAGAATGGAGCACATTGACCAAGAGATATCGGAACTTCAGCAGCGTCTACATGACGATGAAGCGTCTGTTCACGGTATCAAAGAAGGCGTCTCAGACGACGAACAAGACATTGCCGATGCCCTCAACCACAAAAGACGGGAAATCAAAGTAGCTGAGGATGTCATCACTGCGCTGAACCTTCGCGCCAGGGAGTTGGAAGAGCGCATCTCGAGTGCAAAGGAGAAGTTGCATCTCGTGCAGGTGCAGGCCGAGAACCGGAAACAGGACCACATAAGCCAACCTGTTCTCCCCACTCCACCCTGGACACCACTTACCTACAGTCCATTCGACTCCAGCAACTCGATCACACCCACAGAGTTGACCGAGCCATCCGACGTCTTTCCGGCGAGCACCAACCATAACGCTCCCACCAGCTTACCGGTGTCCCCCAAACCTGCTCATCTGGCACTCGGCGGCATCTCCAACTTCAACGGTTACTCCTCGGTCAATCAGTCTCCCGTTCTGCGCCACAGTGGTCACGTAGCAGCATTTGACAAGAATCTCTTGAACCTCGGCAGCCTCTCGCAATTCACTAGCAAGTTCTCTCCGTTTGCAGACAGCCCCGTCACACCGTCTCCGCCAGTACTTTTGTCGCCTTCGAGTGACTCGCTGATTCCGACTGGTCTCATGTCATCGCTCGATAACGCAGACAGCATGTCCCGGTCCTTCCAGTCCGATAGTGACATGTACATGGACAGGGATTGGCGAAATCGCAATGGCCACGGGGGTTCCGACAGTCGCAGTCCTGGTTTAGCCCCCATGTCCTCATCTCCTACTTCAATCTGCGGTCCTTCAGTAAACGACCGCGATGCGTTCGAAGTTCGCGTTCTGACCTCCGGTGAACGTGGGCGTTATCCTGTGACATCGGATAGCGTCATGGACATGCAACGCGTGTCGTTGCAACGTAAGAACACAGACCCCCTTGTGCACACGCCCTCCTCGGAAGAATTCGACTCTTCGCCTGCCAATGCAGACCAGTCATCTCTCCGGCGCTGGTTCTCTACTTCGTCCAGAGACAGTGCGAGGAAAAGATTGAATCCCGATGCGAAGGTGTTCAATGTACCCCGAGGACCCATCTCAAGCTCCGGCTCTATGGTCGGCATAGGCAACGGCTCCGCGTATGACGCTTTGAACCCGAATGGCATGGGATCCGGTGGTTTGGGTGGTGCGGCCTCGAGCAATAACCTTCTTCTGCGTGCTTTTGCGCCTTCGCCTGCAGAGCGTGAGGCGCTCAAGCGTGCTTTAGGAGGGTCGACAAACAACAGTTTAGAGCGCCTGCCAAGTCTGAGCGATGTTGGGAGCATACCTCCGTCGCCGTCCCATGTCCATGCGCATGCGCATGCCCACGCTGACACCAACAATATTCCTCAACGCCGTGAGCGAGAGGTTGGTAGATCGATACCTTCCTGGCTGCAAACTTTACCGCGTATCCGGAAGCCCAATTTCAGTCCTTGGGATGATGAAGAGCCGGCCAATGGCGCCGCTGGTGGGGGGAAATAGCGAGGGTGGGGATGACAATGTGAAGTACGATTTAGAGAAGGGCTGGGGTGCAAAAGGCGGGTGCTGTTTTGATCCTTGTGTGTAACAAAGTTGGCAGTCGAAATCATGATGATGGGCGTAGGGCGATTGGTCCTATAGTAGCTGAAGTTTTATATAACGCGCGTACGAATACAGAAATTTCCCGTTATCTTTTAACGACACGGCGAATCGGAAGTACGCCGCATTTTTCTCAAGCTTATACAGACCCATGCGCTGAGGCACAGCACTAAGAATACACGATGAGGGCAACACTTACGACTCATCATAGGTCATCATCCAAGAACGATCATGAAAGGCTCAGCGCAAGCCAAAAGCATTATCTGCGCTCATCATAAATTCGTGCACAAGTTCGTAAATATAAGAAAAGCGAAGGCAGCTGAACGATAGCAATGATAGTCGGTAAGATCGAGTCCGCATATCAAATATACCAATGAAATATCTTGGAGTCCCATGGTGGGAGGTTGGAAGAAGGGTCAGATGACGTGTGGGCATACAGCACATCGAGTGGATGTAGAGTATTGAGTAAGGTGAAGACGTGTAAAGGGGATGAGGCGAAAAGAAGGAACGTGTTTGGGCTTCCGCCTGCTGCGATACGCGTATACTCCGAACGGTGTGGGGAATGGGAAAGCAGATGAAGCGACAGACTAGACAGGTGGGGTAGTGCCGAAAACAGGAATAAAGTTGTATGGGTGATAAGGAGTTGCTTGCGGGTATAATTAGTGGACGTGATTGTGCGAATGTACCAGTGGAAACCACGAGAGACCGACGAAAGAAATAGGACGGGTGAGTGCGGAGCAGGAGGCCACAGCGTCGAATGACAGAGAGAACTGCGTCCGAGCGGTATGAAAAAACCGCTGCAGTTTGTCGGTGCTTTCCGAACTCTCATCGAGCACCATCTAAGATACCTCTGACATCATCGACGGTAGCGAGATCGGTGAGGAAAGGGACGAGGTCCGTCAATTCCGTGTCGTGGGGATCATTGAACCATGATGAGACAGGGACGGCGTTATTCGGATGGAAAATATAGGATGCGGGAGAGTTATCCAGGATGATTGTGTCCGCTATGGGCCGTCCTAATTGTGACAGGTCCTATCGAAAGTATACTTAGTATATTGACGAGATTAAAATAAGCCATGCACACCTTAACATAATTGCCCTTGTGATTGTAACAGCTTTCTCGGAATAGTCGATGGGCAACAACTTGATGGATGTCCAGTTTATCTAGTACAGGATCCGCGTACTTGGGAAAGGGTGTCCACAGTAAGGATGATGACGCATACTTCGTGAAAGAATTGCTCACCTTGCTCAGACTGGCCGTGAATACGACAACTTCGTATATCTCCCCCATCTTTTTCAGGAAGTTGTCGACACCAGGGCGCTTGATGACGTAGACGTTGTGCCAATGATACTCGATTTCGACCGGTACGACGTAGTCAGCTTGTTGTATAGACTTAATGCAAGGTTAGAGAGTCAGGCAGCAACGTATAGAGAGGCCGGTACCTTGAAGCTACTATGCACTAGTGTCTCATCTAGGTCGAGCACCAGACATTTACGTCCAGCATGGTGTGGCGCTATTGGGGGCAGTAATGGTCTTGGCACTCCGTCCTGCACACAGACATGGTTAGTGAGTGTCCTTTCACAGGTGTATACCATGCTCACAGGTCCAATGGGAATCCCGGCACCACCATTCAGAATCAGCCGGTCTTCCTCATCCTCAACTTCGTCTATGTTGTTGACGTCATCCATCTCCTCGTCGTCTTCGTCGAAACTCGAGCCCTCCGACTCGTCACCATCACCCCTATGGGAACCATCGCCCTTGTGGGACGATGGCACGCCTGAGTGCCGTTTGTGACTGCCACCAGGGCTGTTTCCCCCAGTGGAACCTGGAGGGACGACGGCTCCGGAAGTCATGCCCTCGGTCTCGGCCTGTGGTAAGAGATGTGTCGTAGGTGTTGGTGGCAGAATCACTTCGGCATCCGCAGCAATGGGAGTATCACTAACAGTGATGGGCGGTGGAGGGGTCAGAGCGGTCAGAGTGGAGGCCTCGTCATGACGTTCGGGGGGAGTTGGGTTGGCATCTTTGGGTGGCGCAACGGGGCCAGGATCCGAAGTTGCTTGTTCGGGAGCCTTGGAAGAAGGTTTCTCCTTTGTGGGAGGTGGAGGTACTTCCGAGGTTCGCGAGTCCGCGTCGTCGATTTCGATGGGAGATGAATTGGAAGATGAAGGTACGCATGGTATGAGTACCCGGAAGAGTTTGGAGAGGAAAGATGGTTTCTGAGACCGTGTCTTGGTAGGAACTTTTGGTTTATGAACAGTATGGGATGCGGAGGTAGCGGTGCCCTCGGACGTCGAAGACAATTCGCCTTTTTTACGCGTAGACCCGCCGTGAGCGTTCGTCCCTGTAAGGGTGGGAGCGAGCGAGCCATTCTCCGGCTTGTCGCTATCCTTCTCCTCCTTAGTACTTGTCCCGGGGGCCTTTTGAGAGGTATCTGAGGTAGAAGCAGGCGCCACGACGGCCGTCGCAGGTGACGAGGTTCCTGACGGTGGTAGAGGAGCCTGGTCCTCAGCACCGCGAGTCGACGACGTACTGCCTGGTTCCCCAGATGTAGCCTTGACCTGTGAATCCGACGTCGACGCGATCAGCCCATTATTTTTGGGCGCAACCTGCTCCACGCCATTCGTATCAGCAGTAGTGCTTCCGGCTGGTGTGTGAATGTTTACCGCTGGCACTTCTGACAATGAAGGCTCTGCAGCAGACTGTGATTTTTTTACTGGGTCTGGCCGAACATCTGGAGACGACGAGGACAAGGCCATGAAGGTGAAAGAGTTGGTGGGATCACCGCAAGTCAGCGTCCACGAGCAACACGCCTACCAGCAATTCCCACGCTCGATAATAGCACCGTGAGCTCAAATTATGGTCCTTGTTACATCTGCGGTCTACTCTTTGTCTACTCCAGAACTGCATACTTCTTCAGGTGCTCAGGTATCGCTCCGTCTAGACCTTTCGCCTGCAGCCATTTTCTCGAGAACAGTCTGCTCTGATACCGATATGCACCGTCACACAGGATTGTGGCAATCCGTGAACCTACATACAAACTGTCAGATCAATGAAATTGCATCAGAACATTGCGAGTGTACCTTTTCCGAGCCTGGCGGCCAGCTCGACAGCAGCAGCAACATTCAAGGCTGAGCTCGCTCCCAGGTACAGACCCTCTGTGTCCAACAGATCATACACCATTTCAATCGACTTTTCGTCAGGGACAGTGAACGCTCCAGTCAGCTCGTTGACGAAGGTCCCCAGGTTGTTCGTAATACGACCCTGGCCGATGCCTTAAGAGAGTATAAGGTTGATGACTTCCGCATGAATGAATGAGTAATACCTTCGGTTATGGAACTGCCTGATCTCTCAATAAGCTTTCCGCCGCTGTTGATATAACTCGTCAAGACGCTCCCAGGTGGGTCAGCGAGCCATATCTGCGTTTTCCCTCCACTCTTCTCCTTCAGGTATTTACCCACCCCGGCAAGAGTCCCCCCTGTCCCAGTCGCACAAACGAAGCCGTCGAGATTTCCTTCTGTCTGTTCCCAGATTTCCGGGCCTGTTGACAGGTAGTGTGCGTGTGCATTGGCAGTGTTATCGAACTGGTCGGTCCAGATAGCGTTGGGTGTCTCCTTTGCGTAGTCGCGGGCCAAGTGGTTGTAGTTCTTTGGGTTATCGTATGCCACGGCTGGCACTGGGTGCACTTCAGCACCGAGCATTTTGAGAAGATCGATTTTCTCTTGACTCTGTCGCGGTGGAGGTCAGTTGACTGAGTACAACAGAATGTAGCATCACATACACACCTGGCTGTCGGGCATGAATATCACGCATTTGTACCCTTTGGCTCTGCAGACGTGTGCGAGACCAATCCCAGTGTTTCCAGCAGTTCCTTCGACGACAGTACCCCCTGGTTTAAGCCTGGATAGAGCACATGAAGTTAGACCTGGCATGCGAAGTCAAACGGTAGTACTCACGATCCTTGAGCCTCTGCATTTCGGACAAGACCAAGTGCAGCACGATCCTTGACGCTTCCGCCTGGATTCTGAAACTCGGCTTTTCCGAAGATTTGCGAGCCAGTCTTCTCAGAAAGACCTTTTAGGTAAATCTAAAGCCAGGCAGGATGTAAGAACATGAACGAGTTGCGACCGAAGATGGGTATCCTGACAAGAGGTGTGTTGCCAACGGCTCCCGTGAGTCCATCGACGGTATTAGTGGTAAAAGCTCGACGCAGCATTGTCGCGCGCCTGAAGGACATCATGGTGGAAGAACAAGACAAGCTTTGCGGTCATGTTTGCGGTAAAGGATCATCAGTAAGTTGGTAGGCGCGCAATAAGCACGACATCATATCAGCCGGTAAAGCCTAAAACACTTGAAGTCAAACTCTTCAATCATTGGTACGATCCCTGGAAGTTGAGAAGGCTGCATGTGTATATATGTTCAAGAATTGAAAGAAACATCTGGACCACTAGTAACTAAGCAAAAGGTATCCAGTGAATTGTGAGCAATACCACCCCCAAAAGAGACATAAAAAGGAAGCTCCGAAAGTAAATTATGAGAGTAAAGGAGAAAGGCATGACAGTCTGATAGGTAGATGTCCGTTCATACATTTCGTGCGGGGCCATAAAGTGTAGTACTGGCGATGGAAGAGCATGAAGGGACTCTGGGTATCGAAAGTGGGAGATATCTACGAGCCTGGAATTCCGTCGTCGTGGGACGTCAAGAGCGTGAAAGAAAGAGGCGCCGGGAGGCAAACGGTCTACTGCTGGCGTTTCTTGACATTTTGGGACAGCCACTGTAGCCCTTCGAACAGTCCCTCTCCGGTTGTTGCACAACTGCGAATTATAGTCAGTACGATAACAGGAGTCTGGGGCAATGAAAACTTGAGACTGACCTGGGATGCACATACCACGAACGGTCGCGCATTCTGTGCAGCCCCAACTTCTCTGTCACCTCAGCAGGTGACATTGCTAGAAAAACGAACGTCACAATCGTAACATTTCGACCTGCCTCCAGATCCGAGAATCACATACCTCCAGGAAGATCCTGCTTGTTCGCAAAGACAAGTAACAGGCAATCCTTCATTTCCCTATCGCTCAATATCCGGTGGAGCTCCTGTTTCGCCTCGTCAACTCGTTCCCGATCCTGGCTGTCCACAACGAAGACGAGACCCTGAGTGCCGGTGTAGTAATGTCTCCACAGGGGCCTGATTTTGTCCTGACCGCCCACGTCCCACACGTTGAACTTGACATTCTTGTACGTTACTGTCTCGACGTTGAATCCGACTGTGATACGAGAAGACACAATAAGCATATGTCGGAGTCAACCAAGTCCGAGGACGGTGTTCGCCCGACAGGACGTGTCGATAGGACGTGTCATTTGGGAATTCCGACATACCTGTTGGGATCGTAGTAACTGATTGGTTCAACTTGAGTTTATAGAGAATTGCTGTGAGAAACGAGTTAGCCAATACCGCACCAACACTGTGAACATGAATGTTCAAAGTTCAAGCACGATAACACTCACTCGTTTTTCCAGCCGCATCCAGCCCCAACATCAGAAGCCGCATCTCCTTGTTCCCAAAAATCTTGCCTATCGAGCACGGAGAGATGAGGAGGAACGCGGGCGCCCAACGTGGACTATGGTCAGATATGGTGCGCCGTGAAATACTGAGGTGGCAACTCACCCAGGGCCTTTGAAAGGTTAGCACCCATGATTGTTTCGTTTGAATTGTTTTATGCAGATAACAGTAAAGAGCGACGTGAGAGCGGGATGGTGGCCGCGAGCAAGGCAGTGAAAGTACGGAAACGACTGTAAAGGTTGGGAAAGTCACCGGGTCACAGTCACACTCAACATTCCTCCTCATGGCAATGGTGCCTGGTCCGGCCTCGGAGTGAAAATGATTATGTGTATGGCCCGTAAATACCTCCAGTATATGCATGAATAAGATCGTGGTATGTAAATGTAGCAGCATGAGATATAGAATCCGTATCACGAAGGAGTCTTCATCTGACTTTGGCTAAACACTTTCAGCCATCCGTCACCCATGTCCTTCTTCAAAGCCTCTATCCTCCGTCGATATGCGTCAGCGTTATCCTGAATCTCCCCATCTGCCCCATTGTCGCCGGCGTCACCATCAGACGTAGAGCCCGCAGGCTCGTATACTGATGCAGAAACGCGTGCCCGACGCACGCTTGATTTGTTTGCGAAAGTCTGTGAACCACGCGAACGTCCAAACGTTGGTGGTATGGGGGGTGAGTTCGAAGAGTTGGAGGTTGATTGGTTGGAGGAAGCCAAGGCAGCATCACGAGAGAAAGAGGAAACATCCACGGCTGTGACGTTTGAAGAAGGGATGGATTCTGTCTGATATCGACTATGCCGCGAATGGCGAGGTTGAGGGACGGCAGATATAGTGTCGTTAGACACGGGTGCAGTGATGGTTCTATGTCGATCCGACCCTCCAGACACGAATTGAGGCTGATCTCGTGCTCTTGGAGTAAGCATCTCGTCTTCCAAGACCGCACCAAACTGGCCCCAAGAGGTATCGACGATAGGAGCCTTCAAGGGACTTTTATCCCTGTCCTTCCTTGACTTGACCTTCTTTGCTTTCTCCTTCTCCTTATTCGACCCAACTGACCGCGTACGCTCGTGCGACGCACCCTTCGAACTCCCGTCGCTATGCTCCTCGTCGAGATCGACTATCCGTTTGTTCTTCTTTCTGCGAGATTTCGCGCCGACGCCAACGACACCGACTGGGCTGAGGTGTGGTGAAGCATTGGAAGAGGTCGAAGGGGATGGCTTCGTGTCAGCTGTGTTGGGAGGAGGCGATTGAATATGTGAATGGGAATGTGCATGTGCGTGCGCGTGTCCTATCGCGACCGTAGGTGGTGAGTAGGCAGCAGACACGGGACGAGACGACGACATTTGTTGAGGAGGGGGAACAGTGAGGTTGCGTTTCTCGTAGAACGCCGGCGGTGTTCCATCTAACAAGATCGACCTGCCTTCTTTCCAGAAGTAGTCGAAACACGTTATCCTGTAATTCTCCTCGATCTCGACGAAGGGGTTGCCTGCCACCCAGACCTCTGTAATGTTGGGGAGAGCGGCGAGACGCCCAATCTCAGCACTCTCATCAATAACGTTTTCCCGGAGATCGATTCGCTCAAGGCCGGGGAGACGCTCCAGACCACATATAGTCTCGAGACGGTTGCGTGATAGGTTGAGTGTGAGGACTTGCCCAAGGTTTAGAGATATTCCGAGAACGGAGTCGATCATGTTATCAGACAGGTTGAGCGATACTAGGTTGTATAGCGCGCCGAGACCGGGTGGTACTGATACCAGAAGGTTGGATGAGAGGTCGAGGTGAGTGAGGGGTGTTAGGTAGGGTATAGGGTCGGTAGGGAAGAACGTAAGCGCATTGTCAGAGAGCGAAAGGTGCTTGAGAAAGGCCCACTTCCGCGACGAGAGTTGGGTGGAGGGTTGTGGGGAGGTGGTCCCGTCTCCGTGAAGATCTGATGTCGAGTCGGTTTCATCTGATTCCTCTACAACAGAGTCAGGAAGTTGTGTAGAGTAAAAGGAGGCCTGTCGCGAGGGACGTGGTATCTTCCGCCTGCGTTTCCGGCTGGTGCTTCCCTCCCTTCTTGCCTGATCATCAACAACAGCACCAATAAAGATATCCGAGATATCTTCTAAGCCGCTCTTCTTGACCCTTAAACTCCGTAGACTCTCTGCAAGGAGGTCCCAGCCGAGCAACGTCCGTGGGTCGATATCTATGCACTCTAAGCTCTGAAGATTCTTGAACGCATCGAACGGAATGGCATTCTCGTTCGGCGAGTCGTTCTCCAGTTCTGCAATTATCTTCCGCCCAGGCGCAGCCACCGATAGCGCCGGAAGTTTGGTGAAAGAGCTGTAGATGTATTTGAGCTCTGAATCCAGACTTGGCGGCTCTGGCCTCCCCCACCAACCTACACCCAGAGATAGGCCGGAGACAACAGAGAACGATGATCTAAATGACGCAAGAGAAAGAGTGTCGGATTTGTCTGATTCGGGGAAGATGTTGACGTAGTTCATTGGCCGAGACGGGCTATCGACTCGTACGTCCAAAGTTCCAATCGGAAGGCCAAGGGCCTCCAGGCGCATGAGTAGATAGAAGAGATGGTGCGTGTCAATGGTCATAACGACTGGCTTGGAGGTAGTAGATGAGGACGTTGCATCGAGTCCAAGCCATCCCAGCGGATTGAACGCGGAGTAATCTGAACCTGACTGCGATTGTGGGCGGCGCCTGCGAGAGAACCCAGCCTCTGCTAGACTCTTCTCATTTGCGCGAATGAATGCAGAGATTCTACGAATGTATTCGTCGCCCGGTTCAGCTTGCATGGTCGTGATCACTGTATAAAGTGGATGAGGCATGTAAAGGGGCCCGAGGACTCGTGCCACACTCACGGTTTGGGGCAACTAGGATATGTAAGGCTCAGAGAGGCGGCTACACCATCTAGAAGTAGCAGGACGATGGCGAGACTAGGGTTTCGATATAGTAGAAAGCAAAGAGAGTTGCACTTGCAATGCAAGACTCAGAGGCTCCCGGGAGATGATGGTCACGTCTCAAAGGACCGATTTGGGCAGGGAACACAGCCACTACTCATAACTGTCCCTCTTGTCGTCGACAACTTGACGCGACCCTTTCAGTCTGAATCTGGCGACGACAATTCCAGATCTCCTCAATACCTGGTATGATGGATCATGGAATTAGCAGATTCTCTGCACTCCCTCAACTTTGCCTTCCTTGTCATCAGAGAATTGCTAGATTCGTTCATTGGCCGAAGCAACGATCTCGGAGAGCTTGAGACGGAACATTTCGACTATACACAAGCGTGGAGGCATTAGCGGGATAAGTTGCCGATGAATATCTTTAGGAGAAGGCAGCAGCCGGTGAGTGGGCTTAATATCATACTTATATGAAATGACCTTCAAGTTCTCAACAGATGGAATGCCAAGTCAAGCTTCACAAGTCTGTACCCTGCCAATGGGTACTATGACTGTGAAACGAATGCAAATATGGATCGCGTGAATATGCGGGACCGAGCTCTCGATATGAGATCACTTCCAATAGTCGAGAGGTCCCACCCGGCCCAAGCATGTCAGGCGTGCAGCACCTCCGATTCTTTCTAATTCATGCCACCGTACAAGAGCGTACAAGGCTATGATCGACGTCGGATCTCAGGAGAATTCTTTGCTTAGATTTCAAGTCTTGCGGCCTCTCATGATGTCGAAAATTTGCCCAGACAAACGGCATGCCGTACACTGGCGGAAAGACCCTACTGCATGGAAAGGAAATATTTTCTTGACGTGAGTTTACAATGATATGTCTATGTTCTACCTCTTCTAGCGCTGAGTGCATCCAGAAGATTCGTCAACGCCTCGTTTCCACCCAGAATCTTGATATCTTTCCTAATCCGAGTGTCCAATCGTGCCAGGACGGACTCCGAATACTGGAAGGAATAAGTGCCATGCCGAAGGTGTTCGATCGCATAGAACTTCATCGTTGGCGTCGAAGGCCTCTTCTGCAGTACATCTACAAAATGGCGATGGCGCAGCATAGTATGAGAGACGACAAGCCCTCCGAACAAAAATCGAACGCACTGGTCAGGATGTGACTCTCCGGGTGAGCTGCTATCCCGTGGATTACCGGGAAGGAGAACTTTCCCTCGGTAAGATCTTCGGCGAAGCCTTTGTTCTTCTCGAACTGAAAGATTCGACATTGGTTTGATAAGCACAACCTCTAGCTGATCTTAATCGCACCTCGGTATCATCTAGATTCAAGAGGTCGTCGCGGATCCGGAAATGTACCCCAAAAAGATTGACGAGTGGGACGTAATCGCTGGGAGAGAATATCAAGGTGTGAAGTGGATGCTTCGACGTCGACGTACATTTCAAGACCTGAAGTCGCGCAAGCCATCATGAGTTTGACAGCGATCCTGAAAAGACCACCGGTCTCTTGACCAATAGTCAGTTGTCATGTAAGTCGTCAGATTGCTCGTCGCCAGGCTCACTCTTGTTGACCATGTCAATGTATTGGGTTTCGGTAGGACATTCCAGAGAATCTCTCCACAAAATGTCTAGATCTTGGCCTCTGTGGAGATTTATGAGTTTCGCTAATACAAGTAGAGATCAGCTTTATGTGCTTCGAAGTTTGACGAAGCTTACGGAGAACGATGTCAACCACGTCATAGCCGTTTCGCTGGAATGGGTTCAACGTGATGGCCTCCTGGACCGCTAGGAAGTAGATGTAGTTCCCGCAATTGATTGTCTGGGCAATCCCAAAGATTTTGTGAGTGACTGCGTCATCGTCTTTCAATAAGTCTTGCGATAACAATTTTTGTCCAAGTGCGGGAAGGACTTGCCTGGGTTGCCGCGGCGTAGCTGTGAATTGTCCTGTATGTCGTCAATCCTACGAGAAGTGTCAAGACCCAGACATGACGACGTTGAGTGTATGATCTGCGCACATCAGACTAGCGTTGTGAAGCATTGCGAAGCATTGCGAAGCATTGCGAACTTTGCAGATAATGGCAAGAGGATTGGCTGGAACCTTGAGCCAGACGTTGAATGCATCGATAAATTGGCCTCTCATGTCCTTTCCCGGTAGAGAAGTGACATAGATGAACGGCTCCGTGATTTTCTGAAGACGACGCTCATGAAAAAATTGACAGTGCAACGACCGTGAAGGTGGATGCGTACCGTCTCCTCTGTTTCTGACCAGACGGAACACTATGGATGACAACAGGAGTGACCTGGTGAGCAAGATTAGGAGTAAATGTACCATACGGTGACGGACCAGACATGCGCCAATTAGGACAAGCACCGTCGCAGACGGTCGGAGCTCGTGTGGTACGGTGACGGACAAACGGAGCAGAATAGGGGTCTGCGACGGACAGACATGGATAATTAGAAAGATTGGTTGATTGATGATGTTGAAACGGAGACGGCCTTGAAGATACTAGTAATTTGGGAGTCTGAGAAGGGCGGGCCAACAGCCTGGCGGCTCTGGACCACGGCATACTACTGAGACAGAAACTGTTGAGCTCACGCGGTGGACAGAGCGAAGGTGAGTAAATTCAGATTGAGCAGGTAACGCGAAGCAAACGCGTAAGAGTCTGTAAGAGTAAGTACCTTCGTACGATAATCGACTCTTAGGTAGACTACGAATATGAAATAGATGTCGAAAGATAGTCAAACGATAAGGTAACGGGGCAACGGACAGAAAGGGGTAGGGGCTGGTGTCAATGTCTCGCAAGCCACGTCAAAGCGGCGGAATCTCTTTTTGCGCAGCAGACATGTTCCCTGAGATTTGTTACTTGTTGATTGCTTGTTGACGTCAAACGTCGACGAGGTCATCATGCGGGACGTACGGTAGGCCCGGTCCGTGATCCCGCTCACCGTTATAAAAGGGTTGGACGTTGACTTATTAGGAAAGTCGATCAGCAATGCCCGCACATCATCTCTTCGTTCTTCTAGGTGCTTTCTTAGCCCTTTTCACGACCTCCTATGGCTCGGTGATTCAGACAAACAAGCTGTACGCAAGAGATGATAACATCACTGCCCGAGTTCCCTACGTGTTTCCTGCAGTTGGAACAGATGCAGTAAAGTCACACAGTCGTTATGTTTTATCTATCACTCACCTTGTCCTCAAGGTAGCTGACAATCTCCGCTCAAGGCGTACCAATGGGACTTTGCTCGACCTGGATGGAGTTCTGTCGGTCGTTCTTTAGCTCTGCCCATATCCCGACTGACACAATGCATCAGACTCAATGCACCGTTAATTGCTACTGGCTGGGCTGATTTCTTTGCGGTAATCCGGAACAACAATTCGCTTCCCGGGGATATGCGCGAACTACTCGTATGTCCTCCTCCTGAAGTGCGCGTATCGGTACTCAACTGCATATAGATTTTACGGACAGCAGCTCTCAACAACGCGGCATATGTGTGGTTCGTCTCTTCCTGTCTCTGGCTCCAAGTCTCCTATACATAATGATGCCGATTTAGGATCCAACACGAACCCGTAGGACTCGCAGAAGGCCTTACAATTGAGCAACTCAACATTGTCCGATTCACACCTCCGTTCTTCAACGTGAACCGCCTCAATGGCACACTGACCCCGGCACTGGCTGCTGCCATGAATTTTGCGGATTATGTCACTGTGTCGGTCCACGTCCCGGACGGCGTATTCAACGCGCTGAAAGGTTTCCTAAACGACACTCAGTTAGTCGAAGCCACCGCGACAACTGGATCATATAACCTCGTCACCAGGTTCACCGTAGCGCTCAACATTGACGGAAAAGCGAACGTAACTGTTCCGACTCCAGCCTGAGGGGGTGGCGGGAAGATACACAAAGCGTACATGATAAATTACTATAGTACTTGCTACAAACGGTATAAAAAGGACAACAAAGCGATACCGTACTACTAATAGTTGTGCCACACCTTTCAATCAAGAATGATAGTCCCACTGTAGTTGATTCGTAACACAAGATAGGCGTTTGGTCATAAATGGTTGGGAAATAAAGGTTTACAGGCCCAGGGAGGAGGCGAGGGATCGAGCCACGGAAGGCGCACGAGAAGGCGCAGCTGAGCCAGCATACGAGGGTGCAGCGGAAGCAAATCGAGATGGGACGGCAGAGCCATGCCTCTGCCTCTCCCACAACTTGTCTTTAGCACGGACCTCGATGTTCTCGAAGGGTTCAGCTTGTGAGAGCGTAACACAATCGCGAGTGCCAAGTACGAGTAGCTCAAAGAAGAAAGATGCTGCAGCCCGACGAGATGCCTGTAAAGATCTATGTTAGAATTCAGACAAACGAGATAAGATGCAAAGAACATACCTTGTCAGACATTTTGCGGAAACTGAGGACCTTCTCTTCCACATCGTCGCCATCAACTGGCTTCAAATCTCGCCTGATCACGGCTAGAGCCTTGACAGTGTTCTTGCTGTAACCCTTGCCTTCCGTATCCGCTGGCTCGGCCTCGGCCTCTCTCTCCGTGCCTTGAGTCTGGGTCTGAGTTTGAGTCTGTGGTCTCGAATCAAACATTGCAATTGGACAGGTGGCATCGGCGTATGTCTCTTCCCCATCATCCAAGAGTCCACCATCCGCAGCGGGAGTAGACATCCGGCTGCGATCCGTACCAGGAGTCTTTCCTCTACCGTCCAGATCCATCCCAACATCGAATTCGGGAACATCCAACTGGTAATCGTCCAGAGCGCCGCTCTGATCAGCAAAGTCCAATCCCATGTCGGGACCGACACTGCCTCTCCCGAGCACATCGCTGCCGACGCCGAGACTAGGGGCCAAACTTGCAGCCCTACGAGCTTGTTCGAGCTCGTCGTCACCGTGAACGCTGCCGTCGAGACGCTGTCGCTTGTTTGTACTCTTGCCAGGGGAAGCAGCCCGTCGTTTCGAGTTCAAGCTATGTGAGGGGCGCATGAACATCTCTGCCAATTCCGGCGCCAGGCCTGGAGGTGCAGCACAAAAGAAGGTACCATTGGGGGTGACCTTTGTAGGTAGGAAATGGGCGAGGGGGTCGTTGTGAATCTCGAGCAACCGCATTACGACAGTCGATCGAGGAAGGAAATGGGGCTCAGTCAAAATTTCGCTGACATCTTTGTTGACTGGAACGTCCAAGCCGGTTCGTCCACGGCCTTTGCCACGGGGCCCATCTTCCAGCTCCGTGACGGAGTCGATGATTTGTTTCTTCTCCTTGATCTTGCGTTTCATCTTGGACGCCACTGGGGTTGGCATGCCATTCACCTCGACGTCAGGTGGAGGGGTTGCAGGAGGCTCGGTCAGAGGAGAAGCTGAACACGATTGAATATTGATAGGAGGTGTAAAGATGGTTTCGACTCACAAGCTCTAGAAGATGATCTCGTCTGGCCAGGCGTCCCCACGGGATCGCTCGGAGGCAGGTCAAACCCAATGCCCATTTCACCCAAGTCCATGCCACCAAAATCAGGGAGGTCGATATCCATATCGGCTCCGAATGGGTGTTCAGAAGCATCTCGGCTCTTGCTGCGATGAGATAGGAGGTCGAGGTCCATGTCGATATCCATGTTGCCTCCGTTGAACTGACCACCTATCGACTCGTTGAAATTACCGGCGTCACGACCAACACCGACGCTGTCGTCGACACTTAAGCCGTCTTCGTCTCGAGTCGCATTCCCAGCATCATCTCCCCAGTCGATGCCCAAGTCGAATTCACCTCCAAAATCTTGTGAACCTATGCCATCAGATGGACCGATGTTGAAGGGGTCATTCGCGTCAAAGGGCAGGAAATCATCCGCCGTTCGCAGGGTGATATCAGCGATATTGGCTTGATGGTGCCCTTGAGCAGGGAGAGGGCGTTCTACAAAATCGACCTCCCTATTTCGGAATAAATTGCAAGCTTAATCAGCGTGAGCGAACGCGCTTACCAGTCATAATTGGGCAGGAGGAAGTCAATGTCGGCGGCGTTGGTGCTCTGGAGAGTAATGGTGTTCTTGTTCACGATAAGCTGGTCTTCGGTCATGTCCACGAGACCTGGGCGGAACGCCTAATAGACTTGTCAATCATTTCAGTCTTGATGAACGCGTTTGTAGTCACCATTTTTATCTTCAGTAGAGCCTCATTACAGTCGTCGAGAAGATATTTGGCCTTCCTGCTGTAGATGCGAACGACACCAAGGAGAAGCTGTCCGCTAAGTCTCAGTGCCATAAATTCGATATCCTGGCCCATGATAGCATCTAAAAAAAGAAAACGCTGAGATATGCATGTAAGGTTCGAAAGACCTGCGACGCACCGACAGACTGCTCGATATCCGTCTGAAGAAACTGAGTCTTCGAGAGCTTGCGCTCCATGTGTGCTGCAAGCCATACTTTGCCCAGAGGGCCTCGCCGAGACAGAATCGTCTCTGAATAAAACTTGGTAGCAGGTTCAGCAATTGCATGAAGAGCGAGGACGATAATGAACTCACCATGATGGAGGGGTATCGCGAGAGAGTGGCAGAGTTGGACGCGACCTCAAAGTCAACTTGTGTTGGGGTCTGTTTGGCACACCCCTTAAAAAAGTTTGCTCGCTGCCGACCACAGCGTCGAGGGGAATGCTCGCGTCGTCCTCGCTCAAAAGAGTTCATTCTCAACTAGTCTCTCAGTGTCGGCGTCAGTGTTGTCAGGTTCTTTCTTATCTTGCTCTGACTCTTTCTTTGCAGGGTCATGTCCGAGACGTACCGTATCTGCAGTAGCTTCCAGCTCTAAGCTGCACACTACTTCCGCACCCGAGCCACAAAACGACACACCGGAGTCCCGCAGCTCAGGCTTGCAGAGTAAACCTTGGGCATTTGAGAATGACACATCGCACTCAAAAGCACGCGTGCGTTCCGTACAGGGGACATTCAATATGCAACTTGCCGAGGCAACTGAGCGGAATGACGCCGGGAAATGCTTCGACATTGCTGCACAAATGAAAGCCCAGGGCGTCGAACCAAACCTCCACACCTACAACATGCTCATGTTTGCAGCCTCGATTGATTTTCGCGGGCTTGATGCATGGGCTATCTTCGATGACCTGATCTTATATGGCTTCGAGCCCAACGTCGCGATATTCAACACCATGTTAAATGTAGCCCTTCTCTTTCCACCCGTGAATCACTGCATCACTGATGCCCTTCTCTTAGGCACATCGACAAAGGTCGTCGGCGTATACGTGGGGGGTTATGGAGAAGATGCAGGAACTTGGTGTCGCCCCCAATGCAGTTACATACGATCACCTCATCCGAATCTTCACCAATGACAACAACTTGGAAGTCGCTCTACGATACCTTCAAATAATGAAGTCTCAGAAAATCACTCCGAGCCTCCGAACCATCCAGAGTGTAATTTTACTGGCAGCGAAGCAAGGGTATCCTCGACTCGCCATCGACATTGCTGTATCTTTGGAAGAAGAAACAATACATCGGGTGGAGTCAGAGATTTGGATGAGCTGTATGGCAGCAGCGGCAAATGACCTCTGGGTGAGTTTTCTGCCTTGTTTCTTTCTTTCATCTTTTGACATGAAGACAGGACGAGGGAGTTCTCCGCTGCTGGAAGCTCGTCGTTCAGGACTTTGGACAGAGTCCTGATGAGGGGATTTGCCAGGCGGTGCTGCACACTGCAGCACGCAGCGGCCTCCCGGACTTGGCCACAGATGTTCTTCGCTCTCTCCAAGACTCTGGTATCGAGTGGGAAGAGCACCACATGGCCCCCTTGATTGAGGCCTTTTGCCGTGCTGATCAGCTCAAGGAAGCCATCATTGCTCTTGACATCATGCGTTCGAGCGACGTCGAACCCTTGCCCGGCACGACTCAACCAATAGTGACCTTGATCAGCAAGGACATCGATACCCTCGATGAGACTTGGTCCATCTTCGATGAGATGCACAAGGAGGAGAAACCGATCCACGTTACTGCTCTAAATACCCTCGTCCAGGCGGCGGTCCGTCTTGGAGACCTACAGCGTGCTGTTGGATCTTACAAGAGTTTCGCCGACTACAATGTCACACCAAACAGGGACACATTCCACTACCTCTTCGACGGCAGCATCGCTACAGCACATCGTCCACTCGGAGATCTCCTCTTGGAGGACATGAAGGCTTTGAAAATTGAGCCTGACAATCACACTTACGAGAAGATGATCCAGCTATGCCTGACGCAGGACAACTACGAGGATGCGTTTTTCTATCTCGAAGAGATGAAATCCGCGCGCCATGTACCACCAAAGCCTATCTACGAGGCTTTGATCCACAAGTGTGCATCCTCTGGTGATGTTCGGTATCACATCGCTCTGGACGAGATGAAGGAGAACGGCTACGCATCTCCTCTCAATCATGATAGGGAGATCGAGGCTATCTTCCGGAGTGCAGAGGAGGCTTTGAAGACGAGGCAGCCTATTGTTCCTATGGATGGAGCAGCACAGAGATTTATTGAGACCGGAGGTCTTCAGGACAACCAGTAGTCTTTTATTTACACCCCAATAATTGCCATGATTCAATGCGATTCAGCAGCATCTAAAGATCGAAAGGAAGGAAGGAAGGAAGTATATTTCAGCAAGGTCGGTAAAAGACACCTCATCGAATTCATTTGACATCGACGTCGTCG
>CEMG01179319.1:52355-82779 GCA_001179705.1 Baeospora myosura
CGTCGCTGGATTTTGGTAGGTCGAGATTTCAGATACTTGGTACTTCAAGCTTCAGGTACGACGGGGCGAGTTTGGCATTCTGCTGACATGGCTGGGAGCCCCACTCACCCCCTCAAGTTGCAGACGAATCAAGTTGACCTTCAAACTTGAGTGACTCGGAGTCGCTAATTTTCTTGGAGACCCCATCCGGATTCCGATTAGGGACCGGATGACTCCGCGAGTATACATACCAAATGGGCGCTGTACTGAGTCTCTACATTACACCCACCACTGTACTAGCAATATGGCAAACCAGGACAGCGTAAACAGCACACCAGTGCAGGCAGAGCCACAAGCTCGATCGCGTACCAAAGAAATTACATTGGCCTCTGGCGGCAGGCCAATAGATACCCCCTTACCGTTATCTTTCCCCTCTATTCTTCGCAATCCTGGGATTTCAGACCGCTTCGCTCACCTGCGTGTGCAGCCGTCCAAGACCCCTGCTCCCATCTTCTCCAAGAAGCTTAAGAACAGGACAGATGAAAACGGAGGAAAGCGCTGGGTCAGACGGAAAGATAATGGTTCGTTTCTCTCATGCCAGATATACTGTATCTTTAGTGACGTCGACGATGTCTACCAGCTCGCTTCGTCGGAAATCCCCATGTCGTTGCAGCGACGAAGAAGGATTATTCTCTCCAACCTACCGTCGCTCGAGCAACCTTCCCTGAACCCCTCCCCCCTTATTTGAATCGCAATACGAATGTTCCTGCGACATCTACCCCGACTCGTGACCCCAGCTCTGCCAACGCGGGTCGGTTCTCTCTTAGTCTCAGAGGCATGAGACGCGAGCTCCGAAAGTCTGGTCTCCGTGCTGAATTCATCGTGCGGGATGTAGAGCATGAGATACTGCACTGGCTTCAATCCGGCGGCACAGTGATGTCGCCAGACACCCAGACCCCTATTGCCTCAGAGGCCCCCGGGAGGCCTATAGGAGTCACCGAGACTATCTTCGAAGTCTCTCGCACACCATTGCAGCTGGTGTGGCGCATTGCAGATGACGCTTTTGGCCGGTATGTAGTACATTGTTGTGCTCGGTACCACGAGATCGTGAGCTTCAGTACGTCCTCCTCCGAGTCTCTGTTCCCTATCAGTCACTCATAATATCTTCAGGTAAGGAGGTTTCTGGGGAGCGCCTTACATTTCTTCTGCGACCCAACGTTACACGACCAGATTCGTTTGCTGTCGCCTCTCTCGATACACCTCCCGTCACCGACATCGATGTCTCGTCACAACATGATACAGAATCAGACTTTACCTCAGACACGGGCATGCTCTCAGATGTCAGTGAGTCCGACATAGAACAAGGCGAAGCGGCGCATCCTACTACTGCGGATAACCTGTCCGTCATCTCGGAAGATACTCCTGCGCCTGCCAGAGCTTCCAATATGCGTATCAGCCAGATCCCAGATGACGACTGGTCCTTGGCTGGAGACACAGATGCAGAGGGTGACGAATCAGCGAGTGACGCAGAGCTTGCTGCAAGCATTGACTCTCTGTCGATGCAACCCGAGGTGGATCCAGACGCGACGTTGCGGGTACCTTACTCCCGGCAACCCTTTGGTACTCCGCGTGCTTGGGATGGGCGTCGCACGCGCTCAGCTTCGTCGCCTTCTCGTTCTCCGTCTCGAAAGCAGCCACGCCGAGGGCCGGTGATCATTCAACGGCGGAGACCAGGTACGCATAAAGGTACATTCTATGAGTACCTTTTTTCCTGATCCATTGTGATCCATTGTGAGAGAGAGATTACATATCACATATTGCAAGTGTATCCTAGTGTTCCATCCATGTTACCATATCCTTAAGTGAGAGCATAAAGTTATCCGTACTCGTCCGTCGTTATATCTGTATCATCCTGTAAATATCTTTGTCACCAAGTACATTGTTGAGCCGACAAATCGCTGTAATACTCGTTGAATTAGGGGAAAAGAACGAGCGGTTGGTACACTTACTATGGCGTTCGTGAAGGCCGTGAACACGAGAATGAATATAAGGTAGGCCTTGGCCTTAGGTCCGGCGTTGTCGTCAAGCACGTCATTTTGCCCTCCTCCCAATATCAGAACAACCAGGAGCCCCTAGAAAATTTGTCAATCTCGCTCGACGCTCAAGGTAGAACCAACTCACATTGGACAGAGCCCACGCCAAAAGAACCTAGAAACGAGAAGTCGCGATCAGCAGAAGCTTGTATTTGCTCGTATGGTCTGTATGGTACGCACATTCGTTCGAACATTGACATAATAGTCTTTGGCATTCTGTTCTTGCTCCGCTTCACTTAGACCCCCTCTGGAGGGGACAGGCTTGCGGTTCTTGAGATTCAACAGTGCCTCTTCATACAGGCCATCGACGTCAGCAGCATCTGTATATATCTCGATGTCGACCTGTTTCATGTAGTTCTGAGTAACCGCGCCGAGATCGGTTTCCACGACAGAATCTTGCTTTGTCCCCCACGATATCTATTGTTAGGAGTGTTTAGCGGGCGAAACACGCTGAGGTGCACAAAACCTACATCGTCGAGGTTCGTGAACGCATAACTGAGGTGAAAAGATCGTCAATGAAGCTGAATTCGTGTGAGCGAGGAAGCAACGTACATGCTCAATATGTTGATGTAAGTCGGGGAGAGTAGCATATATGGCAGGAAGCTGGTGATCATATGCCAAGGATCAAAGGCAAGGATACTACCAAGGCAATACACTGAATCGGGTTGAGACTTCTGGAATGGCCACAGGGTAGAATCAATTCACTCACGTCCATATGTAACGACGACGCTGAAAAGCATAACCGAGTTGGCTTCGCCTCCACCCCGAGCGGATGCCAATGCACACATGACGGAGGCGAAGAGCAAGTAGACCATAAGTAGCGCTAAGATTATCGAGGTCGACATATATTTCCACTTGGACCTGTCGATGTTTCGTCAGTTTAGCAGAGTTGATACAAACTCCCCTCGAGTGACGCTCACGTTTGTGGTCTGTTGCCCATAGTGAATAGGAAACATGCCGCAATCAAGCATGTCATCGTGTACTAGAAGAGTCTTTAGAACATACGAGGAAAGCAGCCAGAGGATGCAAGCTGACCTGTGCGATGGCATTGATGGTCTTGATACCGCCCCAGACCACGACGCCCTCGAGTGATGTAGTCAATAGAACCTAAGACCAGAAGACGCGGTGAGTGCAAATTCAGAGTCGATTCTGAAAGCAAAACTGACAAACAATAGATAGAAGTTCCCCTATAGATCATTCCAGTTAGTCGCATAGTAGATCTAACGGTGCAGTACTCACGATAGCGAACCACGAAAACAAGAGGTTAATTATGGTATAAATAGTCTCTATCATGAGCATAACTTTGCGAGCGGTGCTGTGGCCCGAACGCATCATCTGCCCCACATGTGCGATGGCATATGTAGCAGCAAAGAACGATCCATTCAACCATCTTCGACGTTGGCTGACGAATTCAGCGAGGGTCTCCGGCACGTCGGTTTCACCAATGGCTCCTTTAACATACTTCAAGATCCTGTATGGTTGTGTGTTGTGTCAGGCCCCGCTCTCCGCTTGAGGAGTGATGGACACTGGCTTACCAGCTCGAGTTTGCTTTGGCCACCAGCTCGAAGCACAGAATTCGCTGCACGCCCAAGGCTGTCAGCGTAGATCTACAGAGGAAAAAAGCGAGATCTTACATCTTCCGCGAGATCTAGGAAACTATGGGTTCAGTGGCGGCATGAGACGGAGTAAAGCCACATACACATATTCGAAGTAAAGATGTCGGTGTCTCGTCCGTGTAGGACCTCTCCTTTGAAGTAGGATGCGAGAGGGCCAACGCCATTTCTGTCGTTCTGAAGAGCTATATATCTTCAGCGGAATTGAGTGACTGAAAGTGGGATTGGAGCATGGTGCCACTTTACCGATACGCGGAAAAGGCACCGGGCTAAACGGAGTTCAGATATCAGTGCAATTCAATATACACCAAGAATCTACTGACCAGGACGCTGATGTAGCCGAACATAGATTCGGTAGGCTTATCCAGGATACAACTGATCTTGTACTCAAAATTTTGAGCAGCCACTGTGAATTTGTTAGTGAGGAACCGCGATGAGACGCAGCGGAACACGAACCTAAAGGGTTCAGCAATGCAGACCAACGTTTTCCCTTGTAAACAGCTATCTCGCCACATGCACCAGCGACGTTAGAGCTCAGATCGAACTCCTTCCAAAGACGGTAGATGCTCTTGTAACCAGGCCGTGTGCCAACATCCAACAACACACAGACATTCGGCTGGAGAGTGACGTCGCATCAATAAAGTTCTGGTCTTCTGAACGAACAAGTGTACCCACTTGCAAGAGAGGGCCGAATGCATTGAAAAACCACCTGTGGCTATTGATTTTCTTCTGATTCTTCTCCTTCATGCAAAAGATTATCTGCGTAGGAACAATACCTTTGTCCGGGTATTTGAAGTGAAGGTTGGGATCCAGAGCGAAAGATGTAGTGTACTCGAAGACATGGGCAGTGACAGGCTTTTTGTCAACGGTGCTTTTCATGAATCCATCCGCTTGGTAGACACCAAGCAAGGTTAAGCAATCGAGAACCCGAGGATGGACTTTTCTTCTGCCATCAGCGACGATACAGACGACCACCTAGGCAGAAGGCAACGCATCAGTATCCGGTGACAACAAATATGGAGCAGTTTCGGACCTTTTTCCAGGCGTCGCGTCCCCATGTCTGCGAGTTCTTCCTTGTACACAGGTGGGAGATGTTTCTCATGACTCCGTACAATGTTCGACAAAACAATATTTCATCCTCCTATTGAACAGATGGATTACATTTGGTACAAAATGATAATTAGAGGTGGAATGACGCACGTTGTACATCGTAATGACAATGAAGAGTTCGGTTCGCCGGCCGCTGAGGTTTTGCCGCAGAAGAAACCCCTCCTTCTCGAAATCATCGGGATCACAAGTAACAGCAGTATATCGCGTCCGTTCCATATCTGGATCTCCCTTCCTAGGGAGCACCAACTTGGGCGGTACATTGACGTCGACGATCAAATTTCCGTTGGTCAACTGCACGCGTTTCTTGGACTTTCGTCGACGCAGAACACGGCCTGAGGGAGCTGGCCCAAAATGACGGGTCTCCATAGGAGTCTCCGGCTCAGAGAACACCGATGCGGGAGTTTTCTTGTCATTTTCGTGCAGTGACGGATGGCCATAGGTCAAATAGTCAGAATCTCCGTCTTGGGGAAGGGGCGGTTTTTCTGGGTCATAGGTGTGGGATGCTGGACGCCCAACGTAATGAATGCTGTCGTTTCCGACGACGTGGAAGTCCTCATCATCAACGGCGGGAGTAGGCGAGCGTGACCGCGGAATACGGTATGCTGAGCGGGAGTAGTTCCCAGAGGCATAAGCCTCTGTATCGTGCTGGAAATGATCCACAACTTCATCCGTTTCGAAGGAAGTAGTGTCGTCCTCGTAGTACGATCCTGATGCATTGGATGGAGGCACGTAGTCTTCCTGATAGTATTGGCTCTGTTGTTCGGAATAGTATGGGGTAAGGGTGGTGCTGGTGAATGGTGCGGGAGTGGAATTCAGAGATGGTTGGTGGTTTGAGAGTTGTAGTGTTTCTCCGGTGTGAATTGGGGCGAGGTACTGACCGGGTTGATACCGCCTAAATGCTGAAGGAGTCCCTGCTGAGCCCGGCTGTGCCCAGCTTTGTGGTGGTTGGGATTCCGACGGGTACTCTGACTCATCCTCGGATGAGGATTCGATGCTTTCACCCTCGTAGTCATAACCATGTTGCTGTTGACGCGAATGCTGTTGTAGAAGCTGATCCACTGCATGGTTCGTTTCGTTGTAACCTTCAGTGATTTCAGACTCTTCCAACGGACGCGTTGAACCCGCGCGGCTGTATGGCGAGAGATATGGTTGCGTGGTGTCGGAACTGCCTCCAGAAGAAAAGGGAGTATAAGCGCCTCTCGGGGGCGGATTCATCGTAAGGTCTGGGTGGCTAAAAAAGAGTAAGTCGGGGGGAGATGGACAAGATGGTTCAAAGAATTTCAACCCTGGACCGGTGGGCGCTGCGCAAAACAGACAGACGCGTTTTGTCGCGTGATCGTGTAGTTATCGTGTGTTATGTAAGCTTCTCATAGCGCACCTCGAGGCAGCCTGCAACTTGCCTGCAACTGACGGTCAAGCTTCATTAATTGAAGACTTGATAATGTTTCGCATGAAGTTTGCCATGTCTTTCCGACTCTCTTGACCTGCCAATGGTACCATGGATATCACTCTATCAGCCATCACTGGTCTTTTTCTACGCTTTGCGCTCAGAGACAGCGGCCAGCTGGCTCCAGTCTTCCTAGGCATATGGGAGGGCGTCTGTCTACACTATCTTGCAAATGAAACACCAGGCTCCTTGGATCCTCATCTGGCATATGGATTGCGTCTAATTCTTGACGTTTTTTCAACCAGCAGCTTCATATCAGCGTTAATGACCCTTCTCTGGTCCGTCTTGACCATGTTAATTCTAGCAGCCACAAGTCTGGCGCATGGTCACGATAGTCGAAATGATCGACGGCGTAAGAGAGGTCTCTCATTGGTACGCTCGCAGTCCGATCGGGCTCGTAAAGACGCCAAGATACAGCCTGAGCCAGGGACTTTGCACAGTCGGGTTCAGTTGATATCCCCCGACTCGTATACTGAGACCCAAAGCCCCGCAGCACCCTCCCACGCAGATTACCTGCGGCCTAGCAACCCCATACTATCCCCGTCGTCAACGAGTGAGTCCCATCTCGAGAGTGACCCGGACTCGCCCCCTCCCGTTCACCTTCCAACGCCTCCCGCTACATACGAATCCGAGTCCGACAATGACTACGCAGGCAGCAGCAGAGCGTCCTCCCACCACCGTCTATCCACCGTTCCGGAAGAAACCTCCTTCGAGCACAGCTCCCCTCTCTCGCCATCCGAGGCCCCGCTTCAGGTTATCTTGCGGAACGAGCCTATCACTCCAGCGGGCGATGACACGCCCACACCATCACCTGCGCGTACGCCGAGCAGGAAAAGCTCCCCCAGCGAACCTGACCAGCTTCAAACTCCTCGCGTCGGCTTTGCAAACCCTAACGACGATCCCCTGCTGACCCCCATCGCTCTCCCGCCCCCGCTATCCCCTCTTCTCTCTCCTATCATGCTCAACGACACGCCCCCTGCGTCGCCTCCCGTTCTCCCGCTAGTCGCTGACACATTATCCAGCATCGAATTCGTCCTAGATGCTGGGATCATCCCCTCCACATCTGCCGATCCCAATCCCATACCCATCCCGGTTCCGGCGCCATACCAGTCTGTGCTGCAGGACGAATTCGAGGGGGAGCCGCTTTCTGCAGCCGAGTCCTCCCCGACCCCTGCAGCGAGCGTCATATCCAACGGCGACACCCCCGCAGTCCAGTCTCGCGCGGAGGACCTACGGAAGCAGGCCTGGGTGGAGAACCAGGAGTTAAAGCGGCTGGAGACAGAGCTCATTGCGGCGAAGACACACCACAAAGCCAAGGATATCATTCTGCTGAAGGGATCGATAGAAGACACGAAGAAGAAGATATCTAAACTCCACGAACGCGCTGCGAGGAGACACTTTCATGGTAAGCTTCTATGGGCTGTCAGTCTCGCTATGGCTCATGATCGAACGTGTAGCATTGAATGTCTTGAAGAAATTCAACGACGGGAACAGTAATATGTCGAAGAAATACAACGACGATATCAAGACAATCGACGTTCACGGTCTATTCATCCACGAAGCCATTGCTCAGACAGAACAGGCCTTACGAGAGACCCTACAAACTGGAGGAAGCACCCTCCGTGTCATCGTCGGTCGCGGGAATCACTCCCGCGACGGCGTGCCCAAGTTGAAGCCGGCGATCATGAGGGTCATGACAAGGTGGGTTCACCCCCGAACATACTACATGGTTTATACCTGACCGCGCCGTCGTTACCCCCACAGCCAACACGTCGCCTGTCAGCTTGAGAGGGGCAATCCAGGCGTCCTCCTGCTTTCTTGTCCTCAGTGATGGCTGGATTGACCGTAGTAAGAGTGATAATGGACGGACTCTATCTTGATTCTTGGAATTTGATACCCAGAGCAGGCTGATCTCTAATATCTTGGACTGTTGATTACATGGAATGTAATACGCCGGCGCGGATCTGTTATTTCATACACAGGATATTATTCAGATGTTCGTAGAGATAAAGGATGACTCGAGCTAACCAAATGCATGATGCAACATGTCTCCAGATGCCATATAACGTATACGGTATAATGGGCGGGGTATCAAGTGAGTGAATGTCGACACAGATAATCACGATTTCCAGACATCAGATATCTCTCCGTCCTCTTGCCCCTCCGGCAGGGGCTTTTCGTTTGCGAAACATGCCACCGCCAGGAGCAGGGGCGGGAGGAGCAGATTCCATCGTCTCGACCTTCACCGTGTCCGTCAAACCGGGCTCTGGCTTGACGGCCTGATCTCCAGACTGCCCATCCGCCATCGGTGTCGCAGTACCATCCGAATCCTTGTCTGCCTGAGCCTCCTCTTCCTGTTTTATTTGTTCTGAACCCGTTCCCGCCTCCTCCTCCTCCTCCTTCACCCGCTCTCCCGGACGCTTCCACTGGGTTTTGGTCCATTTCGGAGCATCAGTTGCGTTTGGAGGATTAGAATTAGCATTAGAACTAGCTGTCATGATGATATTGTCCTTCGAATCACCAGCGGGCTCCTCTTTCGCTTTCAGTTTGACTGGGATGATGCCTGGGTCATATATCTGACCGAGCCCAGTTCCCAGTGTCTTTTTACGCAGCTTGAACTCCCGAGTATCCCACTCCTCTGCGGGGGTCTCTGCCTCCCTCTTGAGCGAATCGGTCTCCTTCGACTGAGCAGTGGGGGGCTCGACGTATTCCCAGTTCCCCGCAACGCCTTGTGTTCGACGACTTTCCGCTTCAGCGGCAAGCCTCTCGGCATCAGGATCTGTGAACCCTAATGATGCTGCGGTAGAGTAGTTGGAGAATGGGTTTGAAGGTTTCGGTGGTGGTTTTGGAGCAGTCGAGGATGATGATGCAATAGGCGCTGTAGCTTTCGCGTGTCCGGCGCTTACATCTTGAGCAAATGCTGCCTGTGCTGCCTGGAAGAAACACCTCATGAGAACGGTATCACCTTGCCCGTCAGTACGAAGCAGCTTACCAGTTCCACCCTTGCCATCTCTCTCTTCTCCTCCTCGAGATCTTTCTTTCTCTTCTCGCCATCCTTGTACAGACTCCTGATAAACCTGTCCCTGTTGCCCTTGTGCCGAAGACCAGTCTCGTGTTGCGTCCGTGAAGGCGCGTCGTCCGCGATGTATATGTCGCAGTACTTGCAGAAATACTTTTTCTTGGATACCCAGTATTCGCTCATGGTGGCTGGAGAAGGAGATTAGATAAGACCGGACCACTTGGCACAGACATCGCCACTTTTGGGAAGGGACTCTTGTGGGTGGACTGGCACATGCTCCTGCTCGGCATCAAGAACCGGTCTCTGTTCGGATTCTTGTAGATGACCTTCTATCGCCAGGATTCCCTTCGTGGGCCTACTTGCCCCCACTGACTCTGGTGTCCAACTGAAAGCATCATGTCTAACCCTCAGGATTCTCCGGTCAGCCCTGATCTCAAGCATTCGCAGTACAAGACGTCAGATATCCCTTTAATGGAGATGCACGACACGGAGAAGCAAGACGATGGCCTGTTCAACAGTATTCATACGAGCACATCGGAACCACAATCGTATCGACTGTACAAACGTCGGTTCGCCGGTCTCGTCGGAATGGTATGCCTACTCCAGCTATCTAAGTAGCATGGACTCATCGTATCACCAGGTTCTCTTGAACATTGTCGGAGGCATGAACTGGCCATGGTTTGGTCCGATATCGAACAACAGTCCGTCTTATCTCTGTCTGTCTTGGCACCATCCTGACGTCTGTATTTCAGTGGTCACCGAGTTCGGGGTGACCTTGGATCAAGTCAACTGGCTAGGGAACATCGTAGCCTGCATATACCTGCCCACTGCCTTGATGATACCTCATCTTGTATCGCGATATGGCATTCGCCGATGTGTGGGTCGCGTCGTTTACTTGTTTTCCCTCCAAAATATCACTCACAGAGCTACAGTGCGATATCGGAGCCGTTTCCCTACTCTTCGCGGCGTGGATAAGATACGCTGGAACGACGAGGAGTCTTTCCGTCAAAGGCGCATATGCCCTTCTGATTGTCGGACAGGTAGCGCAGAACATATACCAGCAGAGAGACCTGACTTACACGATTTCAGCTCTTTGGGGCTATCACCCAAGCCCTGTTGCAAGTTCTCGGCCCTATATACTCGGAGACTTGGTTCGACCTGAAAGGCCGGACGACCGCCACAATGATTATCTCGATAGGTGAATACCTTTCTACACACTGAAGCCTTGCTGTGCCTGATTTTCGCAGCGAATCCCGTCGGAGGCGCTCTAGGTCAACTCATTAGCCCTATGGCGGGAGACACTAGGCAATCCGTGCGTTTATACATTCCTGAACGTTGTCTGTGTTGACCCCTCCTCAGATTCTCGTTCTAGGAATCATCTCGACTGCCGTGTTTCCGTTCGTATTTCTCATAAAAGCTGCCCCACCAACTCCACCAAGTTTGTCCAGACACCAATCTGTGGTGGTCCGTACTGATCATCACCGTGCAGCTTATGCCGCTTCCCAACAGTCGCCCTCGATAATCGCTATGCTTCGAGCGTGTGTGGGGGCTGAAGCACCCACCGAATCGCACATGACAATCCGGGAGCGCGTTGATTTTGCGATAGTAGCCATCATTTTCGGTGTTTTGGTCGCTGCGTAAGTCTCTATCATACCCGTATCACATCTCACGTCACTGACCGAGCCACAGGACCAACACATTTTCTATTCTATCTGCTGAGATATTTGTATGGTTATTTATTTCCTCTGAGTGACACCCTCTCACACCATTCATCTCACAGCAACCCATGGGCTATTCGTCGGATACAAGTGGTTTGATGGGTGTAGGTGAAATCATTCTATCATTTGCGAAATTCCTGACATCTTGATGTCTTCACAGGCCTGCCTCCTCTTGACCGGCATCGTCGCCGCTATCGCTACAGCGCCTCTTTTTGACCGTGTATTCACACACCATCTTGCTGTCACCGCGAAGGTCTGTGTGCCAATCCTCGCATGTGCGTGGCTGTCTCTGATTTGGGCCGGTGAGTCTCAGTACCGTGCTTCTTCGTGTTCCGTTCTCACCGACCTACATATCGGCAGTCAAACCCCACAATACTGGTGGCTTATTTGCTATAATGACACTCCTGGGGGTCACCTCAATTACGATGTTACCCGTGGGACTTGAACTAGGCTGCGACCTGACGCGAAACGCGGAGGGAAGCTCAGCTTTACTGTGGTTTGGGTATGTATACATATTGCCTTTAGCAAACCTATCTGACCTTGGTCATTGAAGCGGAAATCTGTTCGCCATCATCTTCGTTTTATGTACGTAAACTTCGTAGCGGTTCATGTGGTTATGACTGATTCATTTCACAGCGGAGGGCGCTTTGCGAGCTGGTCCGAATGCGAATCCGCCACTCAATATGCGTCGCGCTTTGATTTTCAACGGGGCAAGTGTAATGGCCGCTGCGGCCCTGGTATTCTTTATTCGAGGGAAGCAAGTAAGAAAGGAAGTCGATGAAAAGAAACACCAAGAGTCGTTGCAGGCAGCAGCAGGGAGGAGTGAAGAGCAGAGAGCGTAATTTTTGTAATGTACCTGTACCTTATATACCACCCTTCTTGTACGCAGTGTCATGTTTTGTGTATTACCATTGGTTCGTGTTCGGATTGCTGTAAGTCAGTAAGGTAGTCGTGGTAGGCCTGCTGGCCATAGACGTGTCGACTAGAATTCTCGAGGATGCGGCCGCGGATATCCGATATACAGGTAGCTTTGAAATTAAGTCATGTTGCTTAGCATGCTCCCGTTTCATGGTAGCATGCAAATGTACAAGAAGGATAGATCTTGGCGTGGCATCCGTATCCTCAAGAATTGATTACAATTTACATACGTACGACAAGAATCTGAGCGCCAAATCTATGGCTCAGTCTTTCGCACATCCACATCCTTCTTGAAACCCTGGAAGTACTTTTCACGGAAGTCTTTGTGCGCTGGGACATGATCGTTTTCTGACGCTTCCAAATTGGGCTCGAAGGTAGGACGCGGATACTGTTCAGTGGTGACTTTGCGAATCGTGACGAGCTGTATATCTGGTAAGTCTCCGTTGGAAGCGAAGCTTTAGCATCGAATACGACTCACCCTTCGTCCCCAAGACCCAAAATCCTGCAGAGAATTAGCGATTACTTCCATACCAGGGCAGATCATGGTATATATGTCCACTTCCTCGTATTCGTCGGTGACCGTCGGCAGAAAAAATACCAGTCTTCCTCCTGGTTTCAGCAGGTATCGGGAAAGGATGATCAAGTCAACCGCAAGGTTTGATAGTTCATAGGGCTTGGTTGGAGGGATGTATGGCTGGTCGTCTCTGTAGTCTGTTCAGATGAGAATATTCTTCCTGGCACATGGACGACTCACGGTCGTGGAGAAGCTTGGTGCTCAAGATAAATCGCTTTTTGTGATTCGGTCATTTCCCTTTTTCGTCCTAGCCTTTTGGCTCCTGCCCGTACACCGTCTATGCAAAGGTCAAGTCAAGTTTAAAACCGCGGATCCATGTAACCTACATGGTGGATCTGTTACGATGGAATCGAACAGCTCCCCGCAGCGCCATGGGTTGTTGGTGATGTCAAAAGTGCATAGGTCGAGGACTCTTAATGCAACTCCATACTGCGTAGCCGCACGAATGACGCCGGGAGTTGTTCCTATGGGACGCTTCTGTCAGCGAGGTAGAAAGCGAAGAACCCATCCAAGTCTACCTTTGCCCCGCATCTGACGACCATCTATGTCAGACCCGAAAATTTGAGCCCCAAAGTGAGCAGTCGGCTTCGAGGAAGATGAGTACTAGTGACGAAGCAGTGGTTTGCTGATTCTCACATATGCCATACTTCCTGTGCCCATGAAGGGATCGTAAATGAGTTTACCGGGAGAAGCCTACTTTTCTCATTAAGATGTCTACATGCATCTGGGTGCTAGTGTGGAACGTACCAATGTTTGATTTGCCATCAGCAATGAAATCTCGGACTCCATGCTCGTATTTCCGTAATATGAACGTTTCTTCACGTCGAATTTCCCTATCAACGATCTTGCTGATCCATCTGCGATCTGAAGGGAGTTTAGAAGTTACGAAGCCGATCAGTAACCCATAAGTGCAGAGCAAACATACCAACCTGCCAAAGAAAACATGTCGGAAATGACCATCTCCTTCGTGCCTTTCTCGAGTGATGCCATGTCGGTTATCGTCTTGAGTGATCTTTAAAAAGGATCCTTCTATAAAAACGACGGTGCCCACATTCTTCAAAACATCCTAGGCTGATTTCAGGATTCTTCATGTCGATTTTACCGAGAAAAGACATGTATGAAAAGCTTTCGATCACTTCGCGTTGCCGGGATTGAGGAATCTTGTGATTGTATGCAGTCACATTGAATTTAAAGGAGGTATCGGGTATGTATCGGGACCATAAGGACCGACTGGCACGGTTGCGAAGATGCAGATCCTCGTAGTTGGATCCTTGCGCATATAGTTCGTAAACTGATCTATTGATTCCATATAGCCGCACGATATACACAAACAGTGGGAATACTGACTTGACCAGGATACATCGTTTCGCTAGTATTTGAACATGTTCTTCTTTTTCTACTGAGAGAACCATGTATGGGCGCAGTGGGTCGCGATCTTCCGGGGACTCGGGAAGAGATAATGGGAAGCCATAGAGCTCTGCGACAGACTGAAGTTCTGGGAGACGAAACTCCGGATGAGATTGGGCGAAGATGATAAAATACGTGAAGTCCATAGGAGAGTTGCGATAGGGTGTTTGGCTGCAACATCTCCTCCTTTCCAAACAACGCCGGACAGCATATGCATTTTCACATGCCTTTCACATGCCTACTGTGCTTCTCTACTCATCTGACTATGGAGGAATGTCCGCCACGTCTACTAAGAGTAATACGATATTTTAGCAGACGACGGAGACGTCGGCTCGGGTCTACTATGATCATGTAGTGCTAGTACGCGACCACTTTGTCGATTTACTCCCCGATTAACTACTGTTTCGTTTCAGCGCAAGGGATTGCGACCGAAGATCGCAATTAGCGGGTGACGACTTCAATATCATGCTCGTCGTTAAACAAGACGTCATGTCAATGAGGATGTCCGTGATCATCGTCTTTGAAGCTAGACGCGCCAAATCAGAAAGAATACCTTTATGATGGAACAATATGACGACCCACTGACATTGCTTGCAGCCAATCCAGTTGAATCATCCTACGTATCCCCCACTTCATCATCGCCAGCGACAGCCGCGTCCTTCAATTTTTTCCGTTGCTCTCTCCTGAAACCTTTTCCCGTTCTCCATCTCTCATTCGCAATCTCGACTGTGCTGATCCTATTCTTCAGCAAAAGTGGTGTATACTGAGTGGTTTTCCTCAATTTTCCACCGCCAAGCTGCAGATGGGTTGCTGTGGTAGCAGCTGTAGGAGGAGGAGGGGGAGGATAAAGAACCGATGCGGCTGTGAGGAAATGATCGTTGAGGGCGGTGTAGATTTGCGAGCGAGCATGGATTGAGTGCAGATGGCGATACACCCCGCGTCCCGCCCCAGGTTCCTCTCCGCCTGTCTGCCAATCGACATCCTCCGGTGCATACGCACAATCCCATAACATCAAAGGCAAAGCCTCTGCCATCTGATACTCGGGCTTGCTCCCAACAACCTGTAGCTCTGGGTCCCCTTCCTGCGCCTGCTCGAGACCCTCCTTGACATTCAACAACGAGTTGACGATGGACGGATGCTCGTATCCTTGGCCTACGAGGAAGAGGACTGCCACAATATGCCTTACTTGATGATATAGAAACGCAGTCCCAATGAGGTTGAGGACATGCATTTTCCCATCATCCCCTGGCGTGGCAGCGGCGACAGAAGCAATCCCTGCATTATCCAGCGGTGCGATCTCTGCACTTAGTATCCGCCTTTCGAACACCGTGATCTGTTTCCCAGCATCTAACTTGCACATGTTGCGAAAGTCATGGAGACCGATGAGACGAGATGCAGCGTTACGCATGAGCTCAATGTCAAGTCCCTCCGAAGAAAAGAAGTATTTGTAGTGTCTTGATGTGCAGGAGAATCGGGCAGAAAAGGAAGATGAGACCGGGGACCAGCCCAGAATGCGAATTGTAGGAGGTAGGATACGGTTCAGAATGGCGGTGTAATCGTGTTCCCGTTCATGCTCGGGTTGCGCTCCAACCGGATCCTTTTGTCGCTGGGGTATGTTCCCTGCACTGTCCTCGACGGAGCCCAGGGAAACCGAATCACTGGCAAGTAGGGCCTCTGTATTGTGCAATTGTGACAATGCCGTGCCTTCACCTGTTTCTCCAGAGAAGCCATTTCCCGAGGGAGGAACTACAGCCGCATCTGCATCCTTCAGAGCACTCCTGATCCACAGAGATATGACTTGGCCGGCGGCACTGACGCCAGCATCGGTTCTGCCACATTTCTCCCATTCACACCCTTCGAACCCGGCATCTGGATCAATGAGTCGAGCCATGACCATGGCATCGAAGATGACACCCTCGACAGTGGGAAAAGGTGTCGGAACAGCCTGAAATGCAAGTCCACTGTATTCCCATCCTGAATAGGTGAACTTCAGAGCGATTTTGCGCCGAGAGTATGCTGCAAAGTTGAATGGTTTCTTTGAATTGGACTGCGTGGGGCGTCGAATGTGCTCCGTCGCCTTGTAGTTCGCGGCCGTTTTGCTTTTTACATTGCGCTCAAGAAGAGTCAGACGCGCTATAAGGTCCTCCTTCGACCAAGATTCATACGATTTGGCAGTCGCCATGGATCGAGCTGCGAAACGAGAAACGAGAAGTCGTGATGATGGCCTTGTCCTAGAAGCAAGGATCATATACTACTCACCGTCGACACAGCGTCAGTCACAGGGAGTCAGAATCACAAAGAAAGTCGCGCATGAATTGTAGAGATCGATCTTGTGTCAACAGTCGCATACGGATAGCCCCTATCTCCATTCTCGCACCCAAACCACCGTGACTCACTGCCTCAGGCTGTTCAGCGCTCGCGGCAAATTGGAGGCTGGTGTCTACGGCACATGTAGTTTGGAAATGGCTTCTACTGATGTCCTCGGTGTTGTAGACTCTGTGATCGAATCGCTGCAGCCAGGCGCTTGTGAGTTTGCCGGATTTTCCCTTCAGCTCACGCTCGAACATCAGGCCCATACAGTGTCGGAAGAGGCGATACACTCCCTTCATGCTCTGTTTCCTAACACCTTGGTACTTGCGGCCTTTGATCTCATTGACCGAGAGAAGGGTGCGCCTCCGACGCCATACATACCAAAGTGAACGGTTTACTGAGGTCTCTCCAGTCATCAAATACACCACCTCGTGGGGACACACGCACTACGAAGTCCTTGGGTCAACAGTGACCTACAGTGTCTTCGTTGATCTTCTACTTACGCCGATGTCTTACTATTGCTCTTGTCCTGCTTTCTCTTACGCCGTCATGATATCTGGAACGCATCTCATGGTACGTCGCCTTTTTGCGCCTCTTCTAGCTTCATATTCACCATTGAGTATCCACAGTGCAAACATGTCCTAGCGACCCGTATTGCTCGGCGGATGTCTCTTTGCATCGAGAGGCCGACTACACAGGATGAATTAGCCTCTTTCCTTTGTCACCTGTATTCCTGAATGCCTTGGACTCCGATTGGAATGATATAATTGTACGACGGTAGTTGGTAGTTCGTCAAGGGTATACATAAAAATGATGTAAGTTACTGTACACTATCGTGTACAAGAACCAACTGTATCTCTAGTAATGTCATATTACACGGTCTAGAAGGAGCATTCATAATCGTTACTGTGTCCATCTCCTGGTAATTCAATTCGACCTACCGCTGATTGCGCCTGTCCCTGTTGATTCACCATCACCCCTAGTTCTCCATTCAAGCACTGTTGCATACTCGTTGAGACCCTTGACCAAATTCTTGAGCTGCTCTTTGGTCGGAGAATCGGGAGCATCCATGACTGTATCCTGGTCTAATGTGAAGGGACGGCGATCGACGCTGGTAGAATCGTCATCGGAAGTGTCCAGCCCCGACTGAATCGAGATCCACTCCGCCAAGTTTTGAATTTCCTTGGTATCGCAGAAAAACCACCATTTATCGGCGGTCTCATCGTCTAGCGAGTCGTCTTCCATGTCCTCATCATCATCGTCTTGCGGGGGCGGTCTGGGACTGGTCACGGCACCAAGCTTCGCGGGAGGTTTCTTCCCCCAAACCCCGACAAACCACGACCACTCTTTGAGAGAGCTTCTGTCCCTCTCCTCTTTCTCCAGCCTCCTCTTCCCCTTGGAGGTCTTGGAATTCTTCGCCAAACCGCTATCGTCTGCTCGCTTCACAATGAAGTCCAGAGCGTAGTCTCTGTCGTAGACGCCGGGGGACAGGGCCCAATAGATTCTTCCGTCGTTATCGGTCCCCAATGGTCCAAACCGTGGGTTGAAGTCGTGCATGGCGACTTTGAGAGCAACATCGAGATCTTGTATATTCTGCTTATGCGTCTGCCGTGCCACTTTCAACTTCGGAGCCTGACAAGAAAGGTGAGCATGTAACCGAATTGTGAAATATCATGACTTACCTCAGACTCTTTGGCTCCAGCTTCGAGCTCCTTTCGCTCAATCTCCCATCGCTCGTTTTCCTTCTTTACAGCTTCTCTAGATTCTCTTGTCTTCTCTTTGCCGTCCTTGACACCCACATCGATTTCGGTACGGATCGTCTCCGTCTGGAGAGCGGCATCGATGAGGCCCAAGATGACAGGAATCATCTGAGCTGAGCTGGCAATGTGTATGAGGGCTGACGCGTCGGCGTGGCTACCAAAAGCACTCCGCGTGCTCCGGGTGTTGACAGCCGTCATCGACGAGGGAGCAGGCAGAGGGTTGGGAAACGTCAAGATTGGTTCGGCAGGCGAACTTGCGGATGAACCGTTGGAAGGGTCCAAGGAGTCTCGGGCAGTGGCCAGGCTCGCCCAAATCTTGTTGAGGCTAGCGCCGGCTGTACGGATATCCTTGCTTGCGGTCTTGAGGATCTGTACATGGGATGTTATAGCGTGTTACTGCATCGTATGCGATAGATGATTGCACACCTTCGTCGCGTCATCATCGCCGTCCTCTTCTGTCAAAAGTCCTAGTAGTCCAAGAACAATTGATTTTACACATGTCTCGCCGACCCAGCTGGGCATTTCTTCATCGTCGTCATCTCTTACGCCCGCGATATAGGCCAATTCCTCCAAGTGCGTCTTCGCAATTGTGTTTCCCATAACTGGACCGAAACGCAGGATGAACTCTCGAATCTGAATGCGCTCATCGGCTTGACCTGGAGTGAGGTGCGCCCAGAGCCTGGTCCATTTGACGGTTGGCAAGGGCTTAGTCTTGACTTTCTTCGGAGCAGGAAACTTGATCGTAGAAGTACTGGACTTCATAGCGGCTTTCGTGGAATCAACTTTAGGCTCGATTGCTTTAGGTTTCCTAGGGGCAGAGGTCTTGGCTTTAGGGGCACTGGTTTGAGCAGCATCGACTGTACGGTCAGCCGTCTTACGGGGCTTCGGTGGCTTTGGTTGGACCTGCACTCCTTTGTGCGGTAGGACACCGACGGCCTTGGGGTCGTCGTGAAGAACCTGAGCGGCTGAACCAGAGCCCGCCTGTCGTACGGCAAATGTGAGATTGCTAGAGATAGATGTGAGCTCGCCAACAATAGCACGGTTGCAGAGCAGCTTACCCCGTAGGTTCCAATCCCTTCAACTTTCTGCAGGCCCTGCAGTTGCAGATATCACGGCATTTCGGACATCTGGAATAGGGGCAATTAGCGACTAGGCGGGTCACGACAAAGTTGCAGGTACTCACTTGAATATATAATCTTCTTCTTTGACATGACCCGCCTGTTTGCCTTTATCTATTGCGGCAGTCTTGATTTCCTGGAGGTCTTCGCCATACCGGTTCCTGAGACACGACTGGCAAACCCTGACTGCACAGCGTTTTTCCTTCGCAACAGCGCTTTTCCCGGTGGTATAAGTCTTCTTGAATGTGCACTGGAGACCTGCTATATGCGACGGATGGCTTGAGTTGTGTATACTTCGGGCATGAAGCGGAAAGAAATACCTAATGCATCGCGTTTCTTGCTACATTGATGGCAGTAGAAAAACCCATTCGGATACTCAGGATCTGTGTCTTGAGCCCCGGACGATTGCCCCGGTTTCGACTTCGCAGAAGACCCTGTTGCCGAAACTAGTAGTTTCTGTTTCTTGACGCTGGGCATGGCTCGCACAACATCAGGCGAGGATGCAGAAGCAGCAGAAAGCTTCCGCTTGTGTGACACGGATTCCATGGGTGATATTGACGCGTTTGAGCGCCTTAAAGGCGTGTTCTCCTTGAGTTGCGCGCTGGTGGAAAGCGGTGTCTTATGAAACACACGCTGGTCCTTGTAGCTAGAGTGCAGTGGTGAGGGTGGAATGTCAACGTATACCTGCTTGAAACGATGCACAGCAGATGTCGAATTTGCTGTCGAGCTCATTGCTGATGATGGTCGAAATCAGAGAGGTTGAGACGCCAAACAAAGGCGCGTCAAGCATCACATGACAAATATCTGATCCCAGTGCCACGTGCGACCCTGGGAACAAAAAGTTTCTCTCCTCCCCCGGCACTAGACGGAGGCGTAACTCAAACCACAAAATCTCTCTTCATGGCTCATGCAGATCACTCCCGGGACCCATGGCAAGCCCCTTGCTCATTCAGGCTACCAATCGACTAAAATTCTCGCTTTTCTAGCCCATGGGTAATCCTTAATGACTTTGGAGGAGCTTTCTCCATGGGAGCTGTGGGTGGTGGTATCTGGTACGGCATAAAAGGTGCAAGAAATTCACCACGGGTATGTCCACTTGTCTCCTCTTTTGCGATATGCTCTCATACAACTTCAAACCACAGGGCGAACGGTTCGTTGGAGCAATATCTTCCATGAAAGCTCGAGCACCCGTAACGGGTGGTAATTTCGGTGTCTGGGGTGGCATGTTCTCGACATTCGACTGTGCTGTGAAGGGCTGGAGACAAAAAGAAGATGCATGGAATGCCATCATCTCAGGATTTATGACTGGTGGTTGTCTGGCGGCAAGAAGTGAGTCTTTGGTCATTTGCTGACACCTCAGTGCATCGGTGTTTTACTTCCCTTCTAATTTCATCTCTCTCTCCCTACAAGGTGGACCTAGATCGGCCTTCAACTCTGCCATAGCTTGCGGTATCCTTCTAGGAGTATTCGAGGGTGTCGGCGTACTGTTGTCGCGAGTATTTAGCGAGGGACAACGGCCACAGATGGCACCATGTACGTCTTGTCGCTTCTCCGAGGTACTCCTCTTGATGAAATCTTTCTGTAGTACCCTCCCCCGCCGCCCCACAGGGCCCATCAACACCAGCCATTCCTGGACTACAATAGACGTGGACCTATATACATCGCTTTGTTTATTTTCTGTTAATTTGTTTCAATCTATTCACCCCAGCAGATACATCATCTTGCGCGCATCACCATCTGCAACTGTATATCGAGCACTTGTCAATGATCATCCCACTTCTCAACTCTCACTGCCGCTGCATTTCGTGCTCTGTCATCCATGGATTCGCATCGACTTCGAAGGCCATGATCGAGGAACAGAGTCGGGTACAGGAATTAGAGATCTTCACTAGCCTCCACGAGGTGCCAGACCGGTTGCCTTTCCCGCTACCGATTATTCAACTGAGCGCCTCGAGTCATGGGAACTACCCCAACATGCAGAAAGCCGATGTGTATCATTCAGTCCCTCATTCAGAAACCCACATGCATACCAACAGCCCAGATGGAAGCGAAGGCGATAGGCTCCTTGACGGATTCGCAGAAGGAGGTCGCATTAGACACGCTTCTCCACGTTCCGGCGAACAACCCCAACCTCTCTAACCTCTCGAAGGAAACAATGCCACAAACGGAATGGATACAGTTCATCCCTCTATGTCTCTCCCTTTTTCTTATAGGCTGGAATGATGCCACGATTGGACCTCTGCTACCGCGGATTCGGCACGAATACAACGTGAGTATGTTATTATACATCGTATTGCTATACTGACGAGCACGAACTTACAGGCGGGCTTCATTCTGATGTCCCTAATTGTCATCTACAATTGCTTGGTAAACCGTACCTATTGAGTCCCAGGTTATTGCTCTAAGTATGCCAGCACAATCCCAGGGCGACTGGGCGGCGGGCGGCGGCTTATACACTCTTCCTCGTCAAGTGCTGCTGCCCAGACCATTGCTTTCGTCATACAAGCGACTGCACCTCCGTTCCCTGTCTTTGTCATGAGCTTTGTTGTCGGGGGCTTTGGAATATCGCTGGAGGCGAGTGAATGCAGATGCGAGCTTTGTGAAGTCGTCTCTGAGAAAAACCGCCACCTTTTGCTAAGGATGCTCAAGCTAACGGGTACGCCGATGGTATAAAGAAAAATGCATCTACGAAGATGGGCATCATGCAGGCCGTTTACGGTGAGATGGAACCCTAATGTACCCGCCTTCGTCCCATACTCAAATGAAATAGGTGTTGGTGCTCTCGTCGCACCGGTTGTGTCCACGTCATTCTCCCTCAAGCAAAGACATGTCAGATCGGCGAAACTCGAATTATTTACATATATCTTCTGCTGGTGCTTGGGTGATTATCCTCCTTGGTGAATTCACTATATCTCGTTCTAACTTAGACTTTATATAAGGCTGCCTTGTCCGGAACGTTTCTGGGACCTATCTATCTGATGATGATAAACCACGCAGGTCGCACACTACCCCCTCGGTTGCTGACAGGCTCCATTGGTTTGATAGCTGCTGCTGGAGCTATTGACTCGGCCGTTGTACCATTCATGACCGCTGTCATTGCTGCATGGAACCGTTGTAAGTTACGGTACTTTGCTTCACATATTTCTTTGCTCAATTCTACATCTCTCAAAGGATTTTGGGCATGGTTGGTCTACTGGTTTGCTTGTGGGTTCTGGTACCAAAGGAGAAAGGCAGACAGTCTTCGATGCAGGCCGGAGTGATACCCCATGTATGACGTCATCAGTGTCATAGCCGTCGACCGTAGTATATAAACTGCCAGCGTCTCCTTGCTCTTCCTTTCTCTTCACTTTCACCTTCACCACCAAATGTCAACCTCAAAACTCGATTCTATGACTTCCAAACTTCACAATGACAACCTTACTCCTCAGGAGAAAATAACTAGTACGTCTAATTTCACGACTAAATCCAAAACAAAATTAACATATAATCTTCAAAAGCCCTCCATGAGATTGTCAAGGCGGCGAATACTGCAATGCTCACAACTCGTTCGTCCGAAGGACATCTTCACTCCAGAGCGATGACCCCTGCATCTCGTAAGCATAGCGTCATTCGAGCTGCAAATTCTCGCTCAATCAAGACTTCTTCACAGCCTTCAGCCCCACTCAGCTGTCACTTGTATTCATTGCAAACAATGCATCCCACAAGTTCGATGAAATTGAAAACGATTCGAACGTTAACGTCAACTTCTACGACAAATCTACGACCAACTGGGCGTCGTGAGTCCAGTGTTTCTACATCACTATTTCACGTACTGAAATCTGAAATTTCAGCTACGCCGGAAAGGCCAAAATCAGTCGTGACCAAGATCTGATCAACAAGCATTGGTCCACATCGTCAGTCTATCACATTGTTAAATGAGCGCAGCACTAATCAGGTTCTATCGAACAGTATGGCCGCTTACTTTGAAGATCTGAAAGATGGTGTCCACAAAGGCGACCAGACCGATCCCCGCGTCTCGATCATTGAAATTGTTCCAGACGAGATTAGATATTGGGTCGTGACAAAGGGGACTGTTGGAAGGGCCGTGGAGACTGCTGTCAGCACCCTCACAAAAGGAACGGCGTCGTTGGGAGAGTTGAGGACTATCAACCAGGCTGAGGTAAGTCACGTCCTAAGATGAACGCCGCTGCTGAGCTGACTCCTTGGCGGAAGATTCAATTGACCCAGGGATTGCAAACGAAATGATGAACCAGTACAGTTGACAACAGCAATGTAACATTAGTGAGAAGCAATGTATAAACTATCGCGCAGCTTACGTGTCCGTTCAGACTACGGTCTGACATACAAAATCTTCTGGCCATCCTAAATAGATGATCTTAACACCACTTTTTCGAAGAATTGAGATGAGCCCTAGTCAAACCGCGGCCGTGGCCTGGTTGCGCACTGGCCAGGCTTATGACCCAACATTCCTTTTTTGGCGTTGGCACGTCCGATGATTGGTCCGACTCGGGTTTCCTCTTCCAACCCTGTGAACTTGTACCAATCTCGTACCGACGCTTGCCAAAGTGCTGGCGCCAAACTCCCCAAACTACCAGCAGCTGGTCCCCACAGGACAGCGCTGTGCCCATAGGATGACACCTTACTGGCGCCAAAGCTTCCATCGTGCCTTGAACGTTATTTTATATCGATTCTTTTGGCACACAACCAGCTTCCACGCCCCAAATTGGTTTGATAAGGACGTCACCTACTACCTGAATGGGGGGTTCAAGTCAACGTTCTCATTGATCTCCAAAGTCACTTTTCTCGGCCTTGAGCCAGGAGCGTTGCCAGGCTTCGTATCGTTGGCACTAACTTGACTGGCAAACGTTGATTCGTCGACTGGGAACGCATTCAAAGACAACTTACACTTGGCTTACACTCAGATATCGTCCCACTGAACTCGCCGCTGATATGAAGGTCAATTTAGTTGCTTGACGCTGGCGCACAGGAGGGAAGCTTACCGTTTGCTATTTCAATATGTGCAGACCGTGCCTGGGCCCGAGTCGACTCTCAGGACCACTGCCTTCCATGCGTACAACGCCGCTCTTGACGACTGTTCGGACGAGCTGCAGATTGAATCAGACGATTCGTATCAGAACAAAAACTTGTATCGAAGCGACGCATCTTTAGGGATCGCTCGGGTGGAGAATAGTGTTGGACTGAGCATTTATTCGCTTCCAGACGAAATCATCTCAGATACGTTCCTACTTGTTTGTCTCCATGGTCAGGGCCACGAAGGGGAGTCGGAAGTGGGAAGGCCTCCAATACCTTTCGAAGTCGCTCTCTGCCATGTAAGCGCCTTATGGCGTAGGATCGCCCTCACTACACAGCTTCTCTGGTCTCACATCCACATCCCTTCCTGCTCGCCACACTTTACTGCGGCGTGTATTTCGCGCTCAGGACAATGTCCGCTCAACGTGAGCATCAGCGTCACCCATGATTTCGACCTCCTGAATTCTCCGGAACTCAGCGCAGAATTTGACCTGGCTTTTGCGCAAATCAACCGCTGGCGTCATTGTCGAATCACCTCAGCGTGTGAAGTGGGAGGCATGCCTGTCATCGCACGGCTCTCGAATACTCAGGCGCCTTCCTTAGAACACTTCTCCCTCTGTGTCACTGATGTATATCAGTACAGGCCGCCGAGCAGTGATGATTTGCTGGTGCCACATCTTCTCACAGGGGGGTGTCCAAACCTGACATTCATACGGCTCCGGGGTCTCGCCATGCATTTCTTCCGACCCTCCTTTACGTCGGTCAGAACTCTCCACCTCGACCAGACAACATCAATTCCTCTGCATTATTCATTGCTCCGCCGACTGTTGACGTCTGCTCCTTGCCTCACAAACCTTTCATTATACGGGGACATCACTGGTCTCCCCATGGACGTTGATAATTCCCTCGAGTTGCATGCCCTTCGTTCACTGCGCATATGTGGCCTCAGTGGACTGACATATAGCGGCATTCTACTCATCATCTCTGCGCCACATTTGGAGTCGTTAGTGTTGAAGGATGTCAACGAACAGGACCTTGACCCGTTCTGGGCATCGCCATCTGAATCACAGTTTCCTCAGCTTCGCTCCCTTGCCATATATGACTCTGATCTATCTGAGAGAACGTATGACAAGCTGTTCAGCTCGTTCCCGGCTCTGGTTGAATTCACATCGATCAGCTCGTCCTACAATCCTCCGGAGATCTTGAAGATCATGTCGAACTCAACCTCGTCTGTAGATGGAAGGGGTGGCCCGAATCCAGTACCCTGGCCTGAACTACAGACGTTAGGCATAGTCCTTGACATGGGAGAAGTGCCATTGATTAAGGAGGCGGTGAGAAAGCGTATGAGTACCGGGCACTCGTTGGTAAGGCTGCGTCTCGCTACAGATTTCGCGTTGACTTTTCTGGAGGAGTATGAGTGGTTTCAATCCCATATCACCATGGAGACTCTTGACATTCCTGATCGATGGCCCAAGGATAGTAGTGGATATGCAGATATGGACGATGATCTGTTGCTGTGATTCTGCTAATCGTACACTGTATTTCCTACTACTTACAACATGAATCCGCCAGACTTTGACTTGACCTTACGTTGATTTGTACCTGACTGTTGCCTGTCTGTAATGGTTTTGTATACGTTTTGTATACGACCAAACGTGGCCGGATAACTCTCCTGATCGGAGTCATTATTGGACAGCCAGTCTTGATTTAGAGCTGTGGCACAGCGATAACAGCAGCAGAATGCCAGTGACAGAAGAAGATGGATTTAATCTTCGAAAAGCGGCTCGAAGGCCTGAACCCAGCCAATATATCAACTTCATGCCAGCAAGTGTGCCCAATGGCTATTGAAGCTCGTACCTTGGCGTCAGATTTACGGTCCTGCGTTGGTGCCATGTATGACTCGCTGTGCAACCTGAAACTTTCCGCCTCGTCCATGTCAACATCAGCGCCATCCAATCGGGTCTCGGTGAATTGCAGCTGGGACGCAGAAGCAAAGGAAACGTCTTCGTCTTCTCCTCCCGCCATGGCTTGTAGTTCTTCGGAATCCATCGAAAGTTCGACATCCAAGCCTGCGTCTGGGTTTGACACCTGCGATGATGGCAGAAATAGCGGCTCTTGCTTCTTCCGACTCGGAGACGGGTCTGGAGCTGGGGGAGGTTCTAAAGCGTGCGACTGCGATGTAGCGGATCGTTGCGAGGGTGGCATCATTGAGCCGGACGCAGATTGGCTGCGAGGCGTACGCGGTACAACTGCGGCAGGTTGGACCACCTTAGCAGGTTTTTTGAACCTAAGTCCCTCGGCTGGTGTGTCTTCTCGTTCACGCTTTCTATGATTGACAAGAACTTGTGATGGCTGTGGCGTAGCACCGGGAGCTTGGCTGGTAGACGTCACAAAAAGAGATGAACAGCTGTCTCCTTCTACATCGATGAAAAGGGGAGCAGAAGGATCGGTGAATCGGAGGTCCATAGCCACAGACATGGATTCGGCGAACGCGATGGTAGCCTATTATGCACACCATTCATAAGCCCATGAGCTTCGTTAAGGACTGCGTTACTTACGTTGAATTCGCGCAGATGAAAAGCTATGGTGATAGGTGCCGCATAGAGATTATAAACGTCGAATTCATCCGCACTGATATTCAGTTCTGTTGACAACTGCGCTTTGCCTATCAACAGTTAAAGTGATACAGTGTTGAAATATTGAAGGAGATTGACCTTTGGTGTTGAGCGAGGACTCCAGGCTCTTGACTTCGACCTCCGATTCGCCAAAGGTCCAGACTAATTGAGGGTCCGACTTGGCTCCCTTCGCCAGCGGAAAGTGCTCGATTATATCTCTGATAGCTCTGGGACTGATTGTCAGGCAAGATTCATTATCGAGGGCTGGGATACTGGGAGCCATGAGGGATGTTGGGGTTGAGAGCAGCAATCGGTGTGTCTTCACAACACCTGGAAACTTGCGTCGGTAACGAGACATGTCCCAGGAAGAAAACGAAGGACTTACCATGCTTGCAATGTAGCCGTACAATGAGTTTACTTTCCAGGCTGTCGTGCTCTTCGTCCTCCGAACCATCATCTGGCACTGTATTGCCTTCAACAATGGACAGTTCCACTCTCTCCACCATTTTGTCCACTGTGCGATGTTTCAAAACCGATAGCAGGGGCTAATGACACGTAGGTGAGATAAAACGAGCATGATCGGAGAGAGAAAACCCCAAACGGACCTTCACCAAGATTTGCCCTGTCAGGTTTCCGACGTCCTCGACATCATCACCCCATGTCTCAGCACCAACTTTGTACTTGGAGAAGAACTGCCTCTCATATTTGAAGCGACAATAAGCTGATTTGGATGAGTTGGTCGCAGATAGTGATAGAGTGTCAGGTGTAGCGTAAATGGAGAGCTCGTCGCCATATTTTGAAAGACAAATCAAAGCCTTGGTAAAAGCTAGGTCATATGAGCGATAGAAGGACACAGGTAAAACCAGCGAAGTTCACGCTTCAGTGCACTGGCGTCTAGTGATGCCTGCATAATTCAATTGCGCGAAAGAACGGGTTGAATACGTTCTATTAAGTCGCGTGGAAAAAGGGTAGAGAGTCACGATGGCCGGGCGTTGTTCGCTTGTGTGCGCGTTCTTTGTCTTTGTTGCAGACTCAAGGTCATGACACAGGGGCTACCGTTCGAAAGCGAGGTTACATCGGAGGATCTTTGCTATTCACTGACTACAGATAATCAGGCACTCTTAATGAGATACGCTACAGTATCATGGGCCGCAACGCTGACAGAGAAGCTGGACGAGGCCGAGTACGTTCCCGACAAATCACTCCCTGCCCACATATCGTGCACTTTCCACGTCCCAGACGTTCCCAAGCCTGGAACATTGGACAAAGTGAATTGTTTGGTAGCAGTACTAGACGATGTGTTGATTATGAACACATGGATCCCCTTGGAGGACTTTCCGGAGTAGTATTCCGGCGGAGACGTGCTTGGAACACCAGAATACGCTGTGAATGGAGCAGCGGGTGTCCCTACAGTTGTGTCTTGATGGAAGGCAAGCAGTTCAGCATTGGTGATGATGGCAATCTGAGCACTGTTGAGATTTGCGAGCTGTGAAAGGTGACAGATGAGTATGGATGCTGAACCCATGGACGTAACTCCTACATTGGTACCACTGTAGGGGTGTCAATGTCAATTATAGATCATCTAGATATTAGCAAGGACATACAGAAGAATCGGGCTTTTGAGGAAGATCCACGCCGCGAAGTGAGTCCTCTGCTCCTGTGTCGTAAGATCACCGTTTCCTTGAGTCGCGCGTTCAGTCGTGCTCAACACCGGGTTCGATCTTGTTGACGCATACCTATCTCCATCATATCCATGTCATTATGAGAGTAGAAGTTGACGGCTGAGAGATGTGCAACATTCGTCGTTATGATGGACGTTATATAAGACCAGGTGGCACTGCAAATAGATGAGCTGCTTAGAAGACCGTATGTAGTAAGCGTGACCATGACCTACCTCGAGTCTCCCGACATGCGCCAAGAGTGTCCCTAGGGTTGCAGAATGTCAGAACAAACACAGGTACCTGAGGTGCTCCTGTAATGCTAACCACACGAGCCCCCCAATCCCAAACGTTCGCATTTCCCCAGATACATAGATTGAATTGAATGGGCTGCGACTGCTTCGAGAGCGCGGAGCTTCACCCAAATGTCAAGCTGGAACTCTTTACCGGAAAATTCATGTAGGAAACGTACGTCATCTGTCGGTATCGGATAGCAGAGTTGGAATTACTGTCCGTGTCAGGTCAGCACCAGCAAAATATGTTCAAGCCCCGAAACTCACTACCAGTCGCCGCCCTGAGGCGACTACAGCACCGTTATTAGTGATTTCAATATATAGAAACACGTCAACCTACCGAGCTGTCGGTCCAATTGCTGGGAACGTTGCAATTGTCTGTCAGGTATCTTCAGCGCGGTCTCGTTGCAAAACGAGGAACGTCACTGACCGTATTTCAAGTAATCAATTCCCCAAGAACTGAACGTTGCGGCATCGAGAAGTTCGTTGCCCAGCGATCCAGGGTAGCCAGAGCAGGTTTGAGTTCCAGCGTCGCTGAGTAGGCATCAGAGTACTGATACCAAGTTTCGGGTATTCCCATACTTACCTATAGATACCTATTTTGAGCCCTAGCGCGTGGACCTGGCTCGCAACACCACTGATCCCATTCGGAAACTTGCTTGAATCTGGAACAATCTTCTTGGTACTACTATCCCGAGATGTCAGAGACCAACAGTCCTGTTCAGAAATGCATGAGCTCGTCGTTGAATGCCATGAACAGAACGGACACACGTCGATGTTGATATACTGATATCCAGCGGCTTTGAGACCAAGTGACACGAATGAATTGGCTGCTGCAACGACTTTCGCTTCACTGATGCCTTTGGGAAGTCTTCAAAAAAGTGGAGCTAAGTACAAGCATCGAAGGACTTACTACATCCATACGCGTTCCAAGTATTCCAACTGTTGGGTCAACAGAAATGAGATATGAAGGTCTATCGACAGGGACTGGGTGTGCATACCCAAGCGCTGGAAGCTGCCCAACGGCTGTCGACGGCTTGTCCGTTGGTGCGGTTGCAGCTATACCGGTGAGTGTACCAGAGGAAGGAACTGAAGTTGTAGTCGTAGTACTAGGCGCAGAAGTGACCGTCGATGGAGCGGATGTCGACGGGGCGGATGTAGAGGCCGGGAGACACTGTGAATAATAAGCGTTTGAATAGGTGCAGGTCCACCTTGTCTGAGGTTTCAGCAGATGTATTTTCATCAATGCGTGGTATTATACGGACCCAGAGGTGCAGGTGGTCGCGCCTGTCCAGCCTTGTCCGCCGCATTGTCCATATGGGCTCGATTGAGCGATTGCTCCAGAGACTAAGGTCAAGATTAAGAGCACCAGCGAATTCATATTGCTTGAACAGGTCAGCATCAGGGTCCCAGCATTCAAACTGTCCCCGTTATAAAGCATCGATGTCGGAAGAACATAGGGAAACCCTCAAGCGTCCAGATCCAAATGCATGATGATTCTGTTGCAGGGGTACATGTCCGGAGAAACGGCAGCTGAACGTCGACTTGTAGACGGAGGAAACATCTCGGAGTACACAGGTGACTGAAAGAGCATGTGGAGGTCGTGTGGATTTTGGGCACTCGGAGAATACGATTAAATCGTGGCCCACAGCACGGCACCCAGGTGATCCATAGGCGTTGAAGCATCATTCGAGGCGGATCATCTTGCGAAGCCACACATTGAATCGTTCCTGGGGGTTCCTGGAAAGAACTCCCGGGACG
>CEMG01179324.1:4928-17080 GCA_001179705.1 Baeospora myosura
GAGGCATACTGTGACGGCAATTTTCAGCCATCAGACACGTCTTTCATGTGTGGCTTCGTCGCGTATGATCCATTTGCTCTCCTACCCTCATTACCCTAACTCGTTACCTCGGAAGGCTCCTCAAAGTTTACGTGGTGGCCGGAAAGATCGTCCAGTCGGCACATTCTCTTCAGCTGTTGAAGGAGATCGACGAGACGAAGGTTCAAGTGCCTCTGCTTATACAGAGACTGGACTCAACGTTGGAAGAATGGGTCGAATCTCTTCCTGAAAACGTGAAATATGCGGCGAACAGGACGGACAATTCTCGCATGTTAACGTTGTGTCTCATCGCCTTCTTTGTGTATTATTCTGCGACCATCAATCTTCGTGAGTCGTTTCAGCTTGCATTGGGTGTCCTTGCCATGGTTGACTCGTCGCAGACCGGCCATTCATACCTGATCCTGAAGATCTGTCTGAGAATGACATTTCGTTGACAAAGTGTATCAGCGCTGCAAGTGAGTCAGGGACCTTTCCATATCTATAATTTGTCTCACACAGACGCTAGGGGCATGCATAAGGATAGGTGACATGGTGAAAAGTGTATGCCTTTTAGAGCCTCTGTGATTATCTAGCTAACGCTCTCTTATCAAAGACATTACCAGCGTCACATCATCTGGCCTACGCGGTGCAGCAAATCTGCATATCCGGGGTCGTTCTACTCCGGGTGGTCACTAGTGTCAACGACGCATCTCTCGTCACGGCCATCCTCGTCGATGCTGAAAGATGCTGCAGAATGCTCGAAGACATGCAAGATGTCTGGCCCGGGGCGCGACGCTGTAAAGAGATTGTCTCAGAGCTTCTAGTTGCAGTGAAAGCGAAGTGGGAACGAGTAAAGCCTACCATGCTTCCAAGGTACGCGTCAGCCCGATTATGTCACCAGCATGCTGATCGGCACCGTCGTATGTATTAGAGCTCCTCCAATCGCCGCAGAGGAGGAGCATCAGCAGGAGTCAGTGCCAGATCTTTCGAAGAAACGCAAAGCTCAAGATCAGAATTCGTCTCCTCATCGAGAAACTCGGATGCGCTTGGAGGAGCTGGCTTCGGCAGCGGAGGAGCAGTCTGCATTAATGACGGCCACACCGCCATATACAGGTGTACCGATTTTCAGTCATGAGGCGAGCGAGTTCCCAACCGACTTTGACATGTCGGCGCTCGATCCCATGCTTGACCAGTCGTTTTCTGGCTACGACTTTCTCGGAAATGACCTGGAGGTCATATTGGGACGAGTTCAGGCTATGGGACAGGAAGCACCGCAAGCTCCGAGCAATCTCTATGACGCCCAGATGCTTTGGGACGCATGGGAAGGAGGAGGTTTCCTGGCGCCTGAGCATGAGTGAGGAGGCTGTGACTGTATTATATGTAGTAGTTTTCATACTCGGGCCGAACAGGGGCAGTTCATGTACATTTTGGAGATGAACAGATCGCAAATATGAGTGAATATCTGTCCAGGTTGCTCGACAGGAACGTATGGCTGGCACATTTGGATCCAATTTGAATTCGTACGGCAGGTTGAAAAAAAAAGATGAACCAAGTTGCAGACCAACAGGACCAAATTTGTTGGGATCACTGGCCGGAGGCAGTAGTGTTGGACTCACCACTCGTCCGTCGCCTGCGCTGTCCACTTCCTCCAATCGACACCAGGCAGGCCTGTCTGCTATCTTATCCTCTTACCATCTCTTCCTCATATCTACCTGCCCTGGCTCGGTCATTCGTTGCTCTCTCCCTACAACATCTATTCAACTAGTAACCACTAACAGTCGACAGCCATACCGTCCATCCTAGGAAGCAGATCCCGCAGAATGTCCTTCTTCTCTCGGAAGAAGCAGCAGCAGCCTCCAGCGCAAGTTCCCGCCAACGTTACCGTTAATCAGACACCCAGCCAGGCCCTGGCTCAACTTTCGAGTAATGCGGGAAAAGATAGCACTATGAGGCAACAACCACAGCCTGCAAGTCTTACGAGAGAGGGCCCGTTGGACTCGTAAGTCCAACCCTGTTTCCTCGCAACTTACGGCGTCTGATCATCTTACGCTTTCTGTGCGTGTCGCGAATTTCAAGTGTTTCGGGCAGCGTCGGCAGCAACAACGGTCTCGGACCTAACGGTACACCACCACAACAACAACTGCAAAATGGGCCTACCCCGCAGGCGGCCCCATCGCAGCCACAGGCGGCGCCTCCTCAGGCCCAGCAGCGCCAGTCTTACCCATGGGCTGCCCGCCGTATCGTCTTACCCCCACCGGTAGTCCTCAACAAACCCGGCGTCGTCCCACCAACATCACCTTCACCCTCCCCGTTCCCTCGCTATGGCCATGCCCTTCCAGCCACATCAACAGCATCTGGTCACCTATATCTTTTTGGTGGACTTGTGCGGGAGTCTGCGAGGAACGACTTGTATCTGTTCAGTGCCCAGGACTACTCGGCCACCCTCCTGCAGACAGGCGGAGAGATTCCATCACCCAGAGTGGGGCATGCCAGTGCCATTGTCAGCAATGTCCTCATCGTTTGGGGTGGAGACACCAAGACAGACCCAAAGGCACGACCTACTGACAAGCAGGACGATGGCCTCTATTTACTCAACCTCGGTGGGTTTCCTTCTGCAACATACTCGCGAAGCAACTGACACCATTCTTTCTGTAGTGTCTCGCGAGTGGACACGCGTAACTGTGCATGGAACAGGACCTGTAGGGAGATACGGACATGCAGTCACTATGGCCAGCGTCTCCAAATTCTTCATGTTCGGTGGGCAGGTGGACGGCGAATTCCTGAATGATCTATGGGCGTTTGATCTCAATTCACGTAAGTGTGCCTTTTTTTGATGCTTCCTAAATCACTAATCAACCGGTAACCACGCCAGTGAGAACCAAAGCTGTTTGGGAGCTCTTCGAGCCTTCGAGCGCGGAGAAGCCCCCGCAGAGGACCGGTCATGTCTGTGTGACTCACGGTGAAAGCATCATCATGTATGTCCTGCAGCTCTGCCTATGCATCTTCAACATTGACGTGGTTGCATCGTAGATTTGGTGGGACTGATGGCCAGTATCACTACAATGATACCTGGAGATTCGACCTCGCCACACGCAAATGGTCTGAGCTAACATGCATCGGGTTTATACCATCCCCAAGGGAAGGACATGCTGCTGCACTAGTGGATGATGTGATGTATGTCTTTGGTGGTCGAGGTGTAGACGGCAAAGACTTGGGTGATCTTGCTGCTTTCAAAATCTCGAGTGCGTACCAAGGGTTCTTACGATCTTCTTTTCATCGCTCACCAGTTTTCCCTCTACAGATCAACGGTGGTATATGTTCCAGAATATGGGGCCATCGCCAAGCGGGCGGTCTGGACATGCAATGTCAGCAGTCGGCCAGAGAGTCTTTGTCCTTGGAGGAGAATCGTTTACTCCCTCCAAGACAGAGGATCCTAATCTAATTCATATACTGGACACAAGTTCGTCACATCGCCGGTCTCCCAATGTTAAGAGTACTAATTCGTCTTCCACAGAGCACATCAAATATCCTGATACCAGCAAAGGCCCAACCCAAGCAGGAGGAGCAGCTACTAATCAACAAAATCCCGTTCGGGGCCCCTCTATTGGTTCGCCAATGGTCCAAGGATCTCCTGCGTCCTCGACCACGGCTGCGGCCACAGTCGTGAGGTCTCGTTCTATGTCCCCCAATGCCGCCCAACAACAACAAGGCTCTGATTCCGAGGATGTCTTTCGTGCTGTGTCACCTGTACCTATCAACACCCGGTCGATCAAACCCAGTAATGGCGTCGCAACACAGCCATTTCCTGGGGGAGTTAACGGCATCAAGGGCAAAGCTCCCATGCGCCCGAAGAGGGACGATGATGATGTTTTGCCCACGGAGGAATTGGATGCTGCTACCAGTGAATCGGGCATCCGTGAGCGGGCGATGTCTCCTGAGCAGGTCCAAGCCCGAGCGAAAAGTCCTGCCCAGTCTGTGGCAAGTCGAGCTGTGTCACCTGCCAATGGAAGCGTTGAGTATGGTGGTGGAAACGCCCCCAATATAGCTGGAGTGTTGAATGGGCTTGGTGGACGCTCTTCTTCTCCCGCTATAGATCGATCGAAACCTCCAACGGACGCTTTCTACAATCCAAATTCACCATCTGTCAATGGGTTCGCAAGACCTGGTTCCAGGAACGGGTCGGTGGGCAACGTTACCGCGGATCTGTTGCGAGATTTAAAATTGAAGGAAGTGGAACTGGAGGCTGTCAAACGACAGATGTCGTGGATGAAGGAGGCTCTAAGTAAGGCGTCTAGGTCGGGATATGTCTATGTCGATCGAGATGGGAATCAGGACGGCGTCAACGGCGGCGCTGAAGACAGTGTGGATGGGAGAAATGCGGAGCTCTTGCTCAAATTCAAGCAATTCAAGGCACAGATGCAGGTAAGCCCATGTCTTTCGTAACGTCTCCCTTATGTTTAGTAACACATATCGGCAGACTGCGATGGCCGAACAAGCTAGGCAAGCCTCTGAGCATATCTCCGACGCCGAGCGGACGAAAGTCACCGCTGCTCAGGAGGCAGCTTATTATCGGGCCAAACTATCCGCGTTTGAGTCAGCTAATGAGACTGAGGTTCTCCGCTTGGAACGACAGCGTGTGACGGAGCTGGAGCGGGACATGTCGGTGCTCATGAACGAGCGGTGGACGCAGGATCGCAAGCTGAACGAGCTGACCGATTCACTTGCTTTGCAAACGACACTATGCGAGCAAGCGGAAGCCCGTGCAGCTGATGCATCAAAGCGCGCAGAGATGCTGGACGAGTCGAACGAACGAACACTGCAATATCACTCTGATCTCCAGCAGCGCCACACTACACTGGATCTGCAGCTCCGTGATCACTCCGACAGACTTCTCTCCCAAACATCCAGCCTTGAACAAGCAGAAGCCGAGACTATGAACCTTCGCTCCCAGGTCGAGGAGTTGACACATTCACGAGATCAGCATCTCCGTGCTCTTGAGCAAACTCTGGCCGCCGTTCAGGCAGCTTCAACTCGAGCCGACGCAGTCGATGAGCAGTTCCAACGTGCCCGCGATAAAATAGGGACTTTGGAGGCTGATCTTGCTGATCATCGTGGAGAACTCGAGGCAAGGACTGCGGAGGCTGAGGCTGCCCGCGCCAGGCTAACAGATGTAGAGAATTCATGGGCCAAGTCACGCGAAGAAGCGGATGCTTTCCGGGCTCTCACAACCGGCAGTCTTGGCGAGCTCCTCGATTCACATCGGGATCTTAAGACAGACGAAGATCGGATTGTTCGCGGATACGAGGAAAAGATGCAGGCTATCGAGATCGAGTCGTCGACCTTACGCCAAATGCTCAAAGACGCTACTCAACGTGTTGATGGAACTGAGGCACAGTTGACCGCAGAACGTCGACGATTGCGAGAAGTCGAAATGGAGCAGTCACATCTTCGCGCACAGGTCGTCGGTCTGCGTACGCAGCTATCAGGCGCCGTTTCTGATAGTGGACGGCTTCGCAAAGTCCTGGCTGACAGAGAGGTCGAATTACAGGAAAAGAGCAAGGAGGCCTCCGATGCCAGCATCCGGTTGGGCATGTTGCGTAACTACATCTCGGAGAACGGCCTTAGTGTTGACGATGACGACGTGCGCTCAAGGTCAAGATCCAATGGTGCTATCTCACCTGTAGCGGTGACTGAGTTGGAGAACAAGCTTGCTGAGCGGACTCGTTTGCATGAAAATGCTGAACGGGAGCTTGCACAAGCTTTGCGTCGCAACAGAGACGTCGAAGTCCAAGTCAATCAGCTCTCAACCCAACTCGATCGCGTACGGTCTACGCAGAGTCCATCTCGGGAAGATAGTCCAGAGGCGGAAGCTCGCGCTTTGGAAGCGGAACGCAAGCTGGAAGAGACAGAGAAAGGCTACAAGGCGCGCATGCTACAGATGGAAGAGGACTACCAGTTGGCCGTCCACTACGTGAAGTAAGTGACTCAAACAAATGCTCTGTGCTATGCTCACATCTTTTTCAGGGGGACCGAGAAAATGATGCGGAAGATGCGAGACGAACTGACCAAGCAAAAGAACTCGAACACTACACTCCAAGCTGATCTCGACTCAGTTCGAGCTGGGCGAACGCCATCGGACTCGCGAATGCGGGGCGTGAATGGCCGTGGTACACCCTCCTCCGAAGACGGCCACGAAGTCATGCGTGGCCAGCTCGTGGATGCACAGCGGCAAGTCTCACGCCTAAATAATGAGAACAAGGAGCTGCGTCTGCGCCTTGACTCGTTCGAAAAAGAGATCGAGATATTACGTGATAACCTCTTGTCATCACAACGAGAGTCGGACGATCGCCTGATACAGGTGGAGGACCTCCAGCACGAAATCGAACGTCTACAATCTTCTCTCGTGGTCACACGTGCGGGCAACGAGGAGGGCGTCTTGGAGAAGTTGAGCAACGAGAACACGACTCTCCGACGGGAAAACGAACAGCTATCGCACAAAATCGGTCTTCTCCTGGAAGTAGACCAGCCTACATTTGGACAGGGTAGACCAATATCTGGCGTGTCTGCTCGACGTACCAGTTCCTCCAGCTCTGAAAATGCCCTCGCATTTGAGCACCTCTCCAACGAGTTGGACGACTGGCAGCGACAGTTGGCCAGCTCCATGAGCAATCGGCGGCCGCTGAGCGACTTCGATTCAGAACCTATTTCGATGGAAAGGACGAGATCGCCACGCTCATAACATTCCTTTCTAAACTATCTATTTAGGCATATACCCTCCTCATCTCTCGACTCTGTCGTCTACATTCGCTTGGATTTGTTCACACTCTATTTTAGTTTTCCGTGCTTTGTTAACGTCGTCTTTTATATATATTGCATATGAGCAGCATGTAGCTGCTGTGGCTATCGATAATCAATGATCATGACGAATTTACCTGCTGTGTCCATTCAACAGCTTTCTGTTTGACCATGGAAGTACCCTCCTCATCTCCTATACGTTTCTCCAATTCCAGCCACTTTTTGAAGAACGACCTAGTCAGAAGACACATCAGTAGGATTCATCGTCAAAAACGACAGATGCTAGCTTACTTCGCCTTGTGGCTTGTCATTTTAACGGTCAAGACCCGGTTGAACAGATTCCTGAAAAATATTTAGCGACATTGGCGTTTCAGGACGTCTGTGTGACGCGCACCGCAAGCTCTGGATATTTTCTTGTGAGGCCTCCATATCCATGTATATAGACCATAGGTCCCAACGTTTAGGATGTGAATCGACAATTCCCTCGAACAGTGTTTTCCCTCGTTCTGCTTCTCCGTACTTGTATTCCAACTGGGCGAACCGTGAGATAGTTTTAAGATCTACACATTCATTAGTATCAGCCTGACGTACACACAGAGTATACATTCAGTGGACGTACGTTTCCTCTTATCGAGACTCTGGAGGGATCGGGGAAGCAGCTTCCTCGACTCTTCAATATTCCCTTGTTGAAGATGATGCTCGCTGAAAAGTGTCCATACTTTGGAACTCTGCCCGAACTTCTTGCACGTTCGTTTATACTGTTCCTCTGCATTCTGGAAAGCAAAAAAGGGGGGCTCAGCATTTGAGGATCCGATGAACGACAGTGACATACCTGATGCTTTCCTGCTTGATCAAAAATGAGCGCGAGTCGGAGATGAACCGTCTTGGAGTCGTTGGCACGTGCAGCTTCCTTGAAGGTGCTTTCGAGGGTTTCGTCGGTGCCATAGGCACATTCCAAGTTGAGAAGGGCAATCCAAACGTTGAGTTTCTCCTGCTCTTCCCGGAAGTGGATGGTTTGAAGTGCTCTTCGTGCAATTTCCCGGGCTTTGTCGACTTCCGAAAGTTGCAATTGGAACGACATATATTGTATCCAGAGATACGATGAATTGGGTGAGCCAAGAAGCAAACGTTCGAAATCCGCGTTAGACTCTGGGGTCTTGGTGTGCATATCGGCCGTCAGATCCTGCTCGATCTCCTTTCGTTTGCGTCTTTTCTTTCGACCAGGCTGCTCTTCGTCGTCTTCCTCGTTTGAAGATGCGTCAGAGTCATCGTCTACCTTGGACTGCTGGACGTCGTCACCAGACCACTTGAAGCCTCCAGAGATCTGCAGGGACGATGTATGAGGAACCGTAGAGGTATCTTCCACGGCACCGTTCGGCGTGTAGAGTTGAGATTCTGGCTCAAAGTCAACCTGCATCTCCTCATCCTCATCCTCGTTATCCTCGTCATCGGACATCTCCTCAATTGCAGAACCGGTGGCAGAGACGGCGTCGTCATCAAGGTCACCATCATCGACGACTCCCAGAGCTTCTGACCCATCATCCGAAACCTCTTGATCTGCGAAGTCTTCCTCGTTGAAATGTGAGGGTTTCATGCTCAATGATATTCGACGCTGGTCGATATCGAGCACAACAGCCTTGACCTTGTCGCCGTCACGGAAACCCCGCAATGCGATTGCAACGTCGGCTCCGGCTGTATCTGACAACTATGTCTCTGTCAGATGAAGAAGCGAGTCACGCCATGAGAGATCTCACCTCTGATTTATGGCACAACCCCGATAGTTTTGATCCATTGATTTGAATGAACAGACCATAATCTTCAATCCGCTTGACTGTCCCTTCTACCTTTTGACCCTTCTGCAGATCTCGAAGGGTTATGGAAGATGACGATGCCCTGGGCAGGTCGCTTGATCGGAAAGACATTTCGACTTTGCCTGTCTCAGCGTCCACACTGTGATATGATTGAATGGGGAGGCGACAATTTCTTGAACAGTGAAGCGTACCTTAGGACCCGGCCCTTAACTATTTGATTGACCTGGAATCGATCCTTCCACTCCTTCACATACTGTAGATATGTCAGTTCAGTGTTCTCGGCAAAGAAGTAGCACGCACATCATCGAACAGCTCGCGAATCTGTACTCGAGCATCAATATCCCGACCAACAGTCACAAATACGCCATGCTCCTCGACTCTCTTCACGAAACCGCGGATGTTATCTCCAACTGAGATGTCCGAAATTGAACTGATTTCACGGTCAGTCACGTCAGCGACCTGGTCGGGGGACATTCTCGAGCGTCGTGTCGACAATGTCAATTGTTTGGTGACGCGGTCTACGCCAACTACGGCGGCTTTGACGATAGAATCAATAGCAGGGACTGAGGCACCAGCTTCAAAGTCATCAGAGATATCCGTGGTATGCAATAGGCCCCGGATGTGGGCCGTTAGTTTGATGAGAGTACCATTGCGAAGCTGACGCGTAACACGCCCAGATACGATCTGGCCGACGGTGACCGTGTCCATCGTCAAGGAATTTTTAGTCGTAGCTTTGACCTTGGGTTTATTGGCGACGATCACCAAAGATTTCTCGGCGTTCCGGGTGACAACCACCAGATCTTCCAACTTCTCGCCAACTTTGAGTGTAGCGCGGAGTTGAGCAACTGACAGGCCTCGATGGTTTGCGAGGTTGTTCAATGAAATGAGGGCGCATATCTCGGTAGGAAGCAGAGTGAGGACTGCGTTGTCTTTGTGGATTTCATGGACGACGCCTGACACTATGTTGCTGATTTCGACTCCACTGATGTCAGGATTGAAAACCTTTATGTTGAGCGATGCTTGCCGGATGCTAGCCGTCAGACGACGTTGTTCCTGTTCGATGTGAACAATTCGGACCTTGACGACCCTCCCAACGGGATAAGACACCGAGAGGTTTAGGGGGGACTCGCTAGGATAGAGTTGAGTTTCACCCGGCAATCTCAATTGGAAGGGCGTACCTTATCTCCTTCATTGGAACAAGTGCCTTGACATTGTTGTAAAACTCCACAAGAAGATACTTCTCAAACACCTTGAAGACCACGGCATGGGTCACCAGACCGATGGTCGCCTCCTCGAAAGCCGAAATGACAGGTAGAGTTGACTCAACCAATGTCTTCTTTGCAGTGAGAGAGACACGTCTGCGTTCTGCATCAACTACAAGGGCCTGTATGGAATCATAAGCGCTCAATACTTCGCGTGGATGAGACCATCATACCCGACACTTGATAGCAGCCCCGACTTTGAACCTTTTGGAAGGTTGCTTGAGCACGATATCTGCATAATGATTCGGCCACACTACGCCGTCCAGACTGCCTGACAGAGATACGTAAAGCCCTGAGTCGGTGAGTTTCTTGATGGTGCCCTTGACCACTGCTCCGACGTGAACGTCGCAAACTTGGAAGAATTTCTGGTCCAATATTGAGGGCTTCAGAGAGAGCTGTAAGATCCCGTCGAAGGGGAAGTAGCCTATGACACGGGCGCGATGCAGGGAGTTCAGTTTCCAGGGTCCTGATTGCGTCAAAGTAGGAAGATGGTCGTCGCTGACATGAGAGATCTACACACATAAGTCAGTGGGAGAGCCTTAGATAGGCCAACTTTGTAACGAACGTGGGCAAATCCTTCAAGACCTGGCTCAACTTGAGCCACGAGACCGCGCTCCGTTTCTACTCGGACAATCTTGACTGACTCTAGTATTCTACCCACGGGGTACAACTCCTGCATGACGCCGGTTGAACTGTTCCCGTCGTCGATGCGTCGGACATCGAGTTTGACAACATGTTCCGCGAGAGAAAGGGCGAATCTTGGGGGCGTGGCAGGAAGATCATATAGAACTCTAGCCTTCACCCTTTGGCCGATCTGGAAAGTCTTCTCCGAAGTACGATAACGAAGGTACATCTCCTCGATGGTACCGTCGAAGAAACCGAGAACCTGCAAATTGAGGCCGGTAGGGTGTACAGCTGTCACCAGACATTGGACCAGGGTCCCAGGGAGTACAGATGCAACATTGGATACTTCGGAAAGCTACTTCACCATCAGTTCAGCCCAGGCAATGTATGATCAAAATTACTCACGGAGGATGAACGAAACTTGTCCGAGTCGATGTTGACGTTACATGTGCGACCATTAGAGGACAACTTTTCGACGGTGACATCAAGCAGTTGCCCTTTGAGAAATCTATTTTCTGCCACGCTTGCCCCGTGCTTTCCATCTTTGAATGACAAAAAGCCAGACACATTTGAGATGCCGAGATCAAGCACATAACCGTGGTCTTCGATGCTTTGGACTGCTGCAGAAAGTGTCTGTGGAGAGAGTAAATATCACAGAGTGCGTCAAGGATAGGTGGAGAGACAGTACGCACGAATCCAGGCTTGAGATCAGACTTCTGCACTCCAGCGTTCACCCGTTCTGGTATCAGACTGAGCTCGACCCTCCGACTCGCCCTAGCAACTTCGTCTCTGGATTTACTAATTCCAGTCACGTCCGTTGATCCCGAGGCATGAACTGCCGCAACCACTGCGCGAACATACTGCCCTATGCGAAATGAATCCGAAAGCTCTGGGATCTGAGACTCCGATTCCTCTTCTGGACTTGAAGCGGCTTCATCAAACTCGTCTTCAGCGTGTTCCAACAGCGTGGTGAGCTGAGACGAGATGTTAGTTATTGGTACATGACCAAAGAGTTGATTGGGAAGAGAGATGATCAGCGCCAGTGGTTGTATGGATGTGATTTGACCAAATATTTTCATTCCTACGTGCATTCGCTACCATGAAAGTGAGAATTGTAGAAGTGTTGGTACGAAAGATAAGACATACCTTGTAGTTCAGATGCTCAATGCGCACTCTGTCGGCCTTCTCCCCACTTGTCCCTGCGGCTTGAGCTTCTGATTTGCGCTTGCGCTTTTTGTTCTTCTGAGCATCTGTTTGAGCATCCTACAAACACCAAGGTTAGATGTACAGCATAATGTGCAGATAGAAGGAACATCACCTCAAACAGTTCCTGGTTGGCCTCTTTCACGGCTTCCGCACGTAGTGTTTTTACTTCCAAGGGAGTGAAGCTGGTTCCTCCTCCACGTGGGAAGTCAACCTCTTCGGAGACCAAAGTGGAGGTCGACTGAGATGGCCCTTCGTAGTTCGTGTTCGACGATACAGTTTTCGATTTCTTGGATTTATGGGAGGTCGAAGTATCCTCCAATGCTCGTTTTTGTGCGGCCATTTTAACCTGGTAGAAACATGCTGTAAACATCACATTCGGAGTTTAATGAGGTCTTACTACTCACGTACAAGTTATACGGGTGGCCGACTCGATCCT
>CEMG01179325.1:0-24978 GCA_001179705.1 Baeospora myosura
GTCGAGCTGTGAACGTTGAACGAAGTTCTGACATCCTGGCAGGGCCACTACGCTTACACTGACAGAGTCCACACCGACAAATTGTAGACGACAGAAAGAATATGTGCATAGTAGGTATTACGATACGAGAGTGTACAACAACAGGCCATAAGACGTATAGAAGCATAGCGGGATAATAGTGCGACCCGTAGAAGGACAAGGAGTTAGATTGTACGATAAGAGGAAAGTCACAGAAGAAGATAGGAAGATGGACGGCTTTACAGCTCGTCGTCGGTGATCTCCTCGCCTCTCTTTTTCCGTGCCATCCGCTCCTTCTTGAGCTGCAGGGAGAGAGAGAGTTGGTCAACATAAGATCTAGGAGAGAGTAAGAACAACGACGAACCTTCCGTGCCTCCGCTGATGTGAGCTTCTTCTGCTTCTTGTTCTCGATCTTGTTGCCCATAGCATCATAGGTGACTTCTTCCTCTCCGTCATTCTTATCGATACGAGCTCCAGCTCCCTGACCCTCGACCCAGTTGTGGCCGGAAGCCTCGAGGTGACCGTCACGCATAGCCCAAACTCTGGAAGGAAGAGAGATATCAGTATTCAGTCGCCAGAAACGAGAGCCACTACGCACTCTTTACAGATGGACTCGGAGAAGTCTCGGTTGTGAGTGATGATGAGGACACCACCCTCAAAGACCTTGAGGGCCTCGATGAGAGCAGCGAGCGATTCACGATCGAGGTAGTCTATAGATATGTAAGCCAGAAGTTACTTGCACTTGAACAGCAGTGGAACGTACTAGTGGGCTCATCCAGGCAGATGACGTGAGGACGACGCCATGTGGCGGCACCGAGAACGATCTTGACCTTCTGACCACCAGAGAGACCCCTCATGGTGTTGTGCGAGACGAACTCGGGCTCGAGACCGAAGTCAGCGAAGTGCTTCTCAATCTCCCGACGAACGAGGGGACGGAGGAGACCAAGGCGCTGAGCCTCACGGGTGTCGACTTCGAGGACTTTCTGCAAACGAGGACATACGTTGTTAGGGACATGGGTGCCAAAGGACGACAAAGATGACTAACCTTCTCGAAACCACGCTTGATGAGGTCATCACGGGGCAACCAGATGTTCTCGGAAGAGCTGAGGGCCTTGAAAGACACCTCGTACTCGTACGACTGCTTGAGCTTCTTCCTGGCCAAGATCTCGTCAATCAGCCTCTTCTGGCCCTCGATGACGATCACAGCTCCGTCCTTCATCTTCTGTGCCTCCTCCTCGGAGATGATGCGGTTGGCCTTTTGCATCTCCTCCAAATCTTCACCAGTCTGGTAACGCCAGAGCATGTACTCAAGCGCGGTCTTGTCGAGATGGCTATCGATGTGGTGGAAAGCGTGCTGGGCGACATAACCGATGACCAAGTTAGGATGCTTCCAGATCTCACCGCCCTTGTTGGGCTCCATGTCTCCGGTGAGGAGCTTGACGAGGGTGGACTTTCCGGAACCGTTGGGTCCGAGGACGGCGACACGGGAAGACAGAGAAACTTGCAGAGAGATGTCGAACAGTTGCTGGACGGGCTGGGTGGGGTACTGGAAGCCAACCTTACGCCTGATTCATGAAATTAGTAACAAGTCATGACGAGCTAGGGATGGGACGGCTCACATCTTGAGCAGACTCTTCTCCTTGGTCTTGACACCATCAAGGAGAGGTGGGTCGGGGAGCTTGAACCTGTAGTCCTCGGCGGCCTCGAGAGTGTAGTACGACTTGGCTTCGGGGACAGCCTGGACGAACTTCTCGAGGTTACCACGATATCTCCTGAGCTTGAAGCGGTTCAGGTGGAGGACGTCGGTGATGGTGTTGTTCAAGAAGCTGGAGTCGTGCGAGACGATGACTGCGGACGTGCATTAGCGAATGCTAGACTGAAAAAAATGATTGAACGTACTGGAAGTGCAGTGCTTGAGGTTGGTAAGGTAGTTCTCCAGCCACGCGACGTTGACGACATCCAAATGATTGGTAGGCTCATCGAGGAGGAGGATATCAGCCTTGAACAGCATGGCCCTAGCCAAGGCGAGCTTCATCTTCCATCCACCGGAGAGACTGCCGATGGCCTGTGCCTGGCGCTCATCGCTGAAGCCGACGGACGCGAGGGTCTCAATGACTTCGGCCTTGTCAGCGAGGATACGCTTATCAGTGAGGATGAACTCGAGGACGGAAGTCTCCTCCTCGGAACCGTCGATGTCGTGCTCGACGTAGAAAGTGCGGACCTCGTCGGGGGAGGGGAAACCTTCGACTTGACTGATCAAGAGAAGCAAGTCAGTTTAGGTAGCAGATAAGGAAACCTAAGTATACGAACCCATTGGTGATGGCCCTCATGAGGGTCGACTTTCCAGTTCCGTTCTTACCGCAAAGACCGTAGCGGTGGCCACGCTTGAGACGGAGAACAGCGGTGTTGAGCAGAATCTTGGCACCGTAGGCGAGCGAGAACTGGCAGTTACAGAGATCCTCACCCTCCTCCTCATCCTCTTCGACGTGGTGCTCATCCTCACCCTCAGTAGCGGAACGAACGACCCACTCTCTGGCGACGGTGATCGGGTCGGGAGAGGAGGCAATGCGGCCGAGATAAGGAGCGAGGGTGTCCCACTCGGGAACATCGAAGTTCTTGCTGTTGACAAGGCCGGCAGCAAGATTGGAAGCATACATGGTGGAGATGTTGGCAGGTGAAATCTCGCCGCCGAGCTTCTTGTAGATGGCAACGAGGGAGTGGGCCAGCTGACCTTCGTCGGCAAGCTTGTGGGGAGGGAGATCAGAACCGTCACCCTCGGGCAACTGTCCGACTTGACGGAGGGTAGCGATGGCCTTGTTGAGCACACCACGAGCCTCAGGGTCACCAACGGTGGTCTCGATCTTGATGAGACCGGGGAGGAGCTTGGGAATGAAAGGTCGCACGGTGATGTGGGAGTCGACAAGCTTGGCCATGTTGTCGATAATCCTGTAGCGCTTCATAAGGACGGTTGTTCCTGGAAGAAAAAAGAGCACACTTACACAGCAACTTTACGTTTTGTGGCGGTAAGCTTCTCGGTGAGACCACGGGAGAGGAGGGGCACCATCAAAGAAAGAGTGGGAGCGTCTACTTCGGAAACGAATGTGGTGGCCGAGAGGAGGGCAATGGTATTAGGAACCTCCTCAACGGGATTAATAAGAGCCTTGATAAGAGCCGGAATAAAGCGTTCTATGTCCTTGTTGGACACCAGTGCGGTGGCCTTTGTAAGCGAATCACGAGCCGCCTTCTTCACGTCAGCCTTGGTATCCCAAATCGCCTCAGCGAGGACGGGGACGATATCGGGCATGAGACGGGCAAGCTGAGCTGGGGCGCTTGTGACGAGCTGATTGAGAACAATCAGCGACCCAGTCTTGATCTGCCATTTACCGGCAGTTTTGATTTCGTGAAGAAGAGCAGGGAGAATGAGGGCGGCGCCCCATGGGTTCATTGCAGCAACGTACGACCGTACCGCTTCGACTGCAGCTGTCCTGACAGCAGGCATCTTGTCGGCAAAGGCCTCGAGAAGGGCGGCGTAGATGCCGGAGTCGATGAAGGTGGGCTCCAGGGCCTTGACAGCATCGGACTTTGTGAGTGCAGTAATGGCATCTGCAGCGCCCTCACGGGCAGAGGGAGATTTTTTGTCGGCGAGTGCCTTGACCACGGCATCTGCAAATCCGGCAGATTGCAGAGCGGTTGGTCCTTCTTTTTGGGCGACAGCTACCAGGGACTGAGCAGCGGACTCGCGGGACGATTTCTCAGCGGCGAAGAGTGCAGCGACATCGATTTGGCCGTCAACAGGTGTCGAAGTGATGGCAGCCTTGATGGAAGAGGGGATTGCAGCAGCGATTGCGGAAGCAGTTGCAGCAGGCATTTCTGATATCTGTTTAAAAGTAAGATCCAACGTCGAATCGAGAGAATCGAAAGGAACAACGCACCTTTGAATTTGCTATGGTGGAAGATATGTTTATGGTGATCGCACACAAAGGCAGACAAGGGACAAGAACGCTCTATATCTACGGTGGCAAAAGTGCCTTTTGGAATCGCTTTCAATACGGTTCTTATATACCGCTGGACGAGCAGACTTACCTCTAACTGTGAAGCGGGGAAGAAACAGATGGGGGAAGGTGAGAAAGAGGGACGGCAGTGCCTTGACACGAGTTTTTAACACTCCAAGCGGAGTTTGAAAATTTTACCACGGGATCGCCGGAACTTCTTGTCTCGGTGAAGCTGTCGGATGCACTGCAGCCAGCGAACAGCTCAAACTTACGATGTGAAAGGGTCAGTAGAGAGGTAATGAATGTCATCGAGTCGGAAAAGTACCGAGCGAAGTCAGTACCTTCATTCAAAGTGGCTACACATGCCGGAAAAGGAAGTAATGACCAGGTCTTACGAGAACGTATCCAGTCTTTATTTCCGTCGCTAACCGTCGAGCTTACTCTTTCGACTGCAGATCGGCGAAACTAAGGGGCGTAAAGGCCTGGAGGTCGCCATGGTAAGTAAGTGATCTGGAATATATCAGAGCGAGGGACGAGAAACGTACATGACCACCTCCTTCGAAGTGCTTACTGTTGGCCTCGACCCAGTGCAGCCGAAGCGCGTGTAGGAAGGCAGAGAGACCCTGTTTCATATGTCAGTTACAACGCACAAACACTTAGGTGTAGAAGACTCCTCCGAGTACACACCTCCATGAGACACAAGATGCCGACAGTCAGGGCGAACCACGCGGTTCCTGCGAAGGCCAATATAATCCAGCCGAATACAGTGGTGGGTCCAAGGAAGCTCTCCAGAGTCATAGACCATAACACCTCCGACAACTGCGCATGGGCAAGTGAGAGAGCCCAGAGACGGAGGTACGACGCAGTGTGTGAAATACACCCCAGACAGAACTCAATGGTATGAATGACTTGATGGATGACAATCTCGCCAAAGTCCTCGTGTCCCTGCGGAAGTCAGACATACGAATGTCAGCTCCGAATGCACCTCAAACATGCAGTGAAAAGTTTACGCTTACATGTTCATCATCAGCGGAGTCTTCGGCGATCGCCCTCCCATTTCCTTCTTCTTCACCCTCGAGGGCATCATCTGAGCTGTGCCGAGCAACATCGTCCTCATGCCCGAGGCTCCTATACCCCTGATCCTGTACTTTCTTCAGCTGCCTCCACATATAGTACGGCTTCGTGATGAGGAGCCAGGGAACACATATCCCAGCTATCATGAGAAGCACAACCTGCACGAATGCTTGCCCGCGGTAAAGTTCCGTCCCTGGTTCGATCGTGCCAGGCGACAGGAACATTGCGATGAGCATAGTCAAAAGCGAGGGTGGCGAAGTAGCTGATTGTGACCAATCGACAGACCACTTGTATATGATGCACACAACGAGGTATCCGAAGATAGACTGCAAAAAGAGGATCTGGGGGATGAAGTTGCCGTAGATATCGATGGGGCGCTTGAACTTGATGTGATTGGGCAGTTGAAGGCAGAGTGCGAAAGTCATCTGTTCACATTCCATGTCAACGTCAATTATCCTCATCGATAATCAGGACAACATACGTGAATCACACCCAAAACGATCGACATCTTCATCTTGTACGAGTTGACAAAAATGAGGTTGTTGTCCGCTCCGTGCCAGCCAGGATCCAAGCCAAAGGGGTAGGTGTGTCCGTTGAAGACACCCGTGGTCTTGTCGGTATCTGACGAAGGGAAACTCCAGCCGGAGTGCCAGATGTGGAGGGTCTTGGAGAATATGTCGTTATACATGAGACCAGTGTATATGGAAAATATTCCCATGAGAAGGATGATGTAGCGACCGCTGCACAGGAACATGATTAGGGAAAGCTATATCAGTCGGCGAGACAACTCACAAGAAGAATTGTCCGAAAATCTATAGAAGGCTCATAGTCAGCTACCGGAAATACGGAACCACGAGAGAAAAAGACAAACCTCGCCAAGGTCAGCCTTCGCCAACTTCCTCTCAGACAAGATCATGTATAAGGCCGCGCTGAGGATGATACACCCGTGCCCAATGTCTCCGAACATGACCGCAAACAAGAACGGGAATGTGACGACTGCAAACAAGCCCGGATTGACCTCTTGATAGGCGGCTGTCCCATAACTGTCCATGATGGCCTGGAAACCTTCGGTGAACTTGTTCGTGCGGTTGAACGTCGGAGGTGTCTTGCTGGTGCGGAGTTCGTGCAAGATTGGTGGAACACTGGTGCCCGACTCCTCCTATGATGATCTTTAAGAGATAGCGGTGAAACATTTTATACGAAGGACATACCGTCGCATGCCTCAAGGCCAACTGGATCGCTGTGATGTCTCTGGTGGGCACCCAGCCCTCTGCAATGAGCGTCTTCCTCCTGACGTCGTAGTTGAAGAAGTTCAAAGTCTCATAAATGGCTTTCTCCTTCTTGACGACGTCCTGCCAGCTTCTGAGGCTCTCTCCAATTCTTACCAACTCGCTCCGTCTGTTTGAACCCGTGTTATACAGGACGGTTTGGATATCTTCGAGACGTCCGGACACTTCACGGAGGGCATCGGAGCGCTTGTCCGCGTTGGCGTCGATGGGGTAGAGTGTCGCGCCCATGCTTTCAGCGACTTTGCGGATCTTGGTGAGGAGGACATCTCCGTGAGCGAAGATGATGAAGACGTTCTTGCGGCTTTCTTCGCCAGTGACGGGGTCGACGAAGGGCTCGACGATGTCGGTGTGGTTCATGTAGAGATTGCCGCGTAGGACACGCCAAAGGACCCGCTCAAAGGTAGGGACGCGAGCGCGGTCAATCGTGCCGGCTACAAATCTGGTTGGAGTAGGTCAGTGAAGTCGTCCAAGTTCGACTAGTACGATGTACGCACTCGAGATCAAATTGTATGCTAGCACTAGAGAACTGATTCTCGCGGTCTTCATGTTGCAAGAGCGGTGCTGAACTATCATCGAACGACGTTCTGATGTCTGACTGGTGTCCCTGGGCCTGCGCAGGTTCATCAGTTAAAATTACAGACCGTACGAGAAATCAAAACAGACCTTGTCGAAAAATACCGCAGTCTCCCGTAAGACGTGGCGGGCTTCGATGAGCTCCTTTGTCCTTTCACTCAAGGTCTGATAGCTGTCGTTCATCTTAACGAGCCTGGACTCATGCTCGGCAAGCGTAACATCGAGTTCGTCGATGGTCTGTGCCGCACGTGGGCCAACGGTGATCAAGGGCGCCGAGTCGTACAACGGACGAATAGGAATCACGTCCTTCTCATTCTCTATCTGTGTGGAGAAGAAACGGACGCGACGGGCCATTTCATCGATGCGCCGAATTTCCCCAACGAAGGAGCGTTGGAAAGGATTAACGCTTGCGTTGAGCTGCAATTAGGATGAGTCAGAGCTTCTCTTGCAAGGACTGCAGGCATTACATCTTTGAACTGGACGTTCCCAAGCTCTCCGAGCTCTGACACAGTGTCATGGGCTACTTCTGTCGGTACAAAGAGTTGTACCAAACTCATCTGTTCCGAACCTATGCAATATCGTACGTCAGCGAAAGCGTAGTATGGTGTTCTCCAGATACGTACGGAACAGACTCGGATACTCATCCGACATGATGTTATGTCGGACGTTAATGAAAAAGAATTGAAGAGGGCTTTGCTGAGGGTATGAGTTGGTATGAAGAAAGGTTTTCGGTGAAGAGAGATGGTGAAACTGAGAAACTGAGTCCACGTTCCCACGCGAAAGTTGAAGTGAACCTACCTCGATAGTCAGGCGTACCAACTTCACTTCCTCACAATCGAACTCGCCAGAATGGTCAGTAAGTCTCTTATCCAGCTCAGACTATCTTATACTGACTTCTTATCAAGACCACTCGAGGTATTTCCTCGCAAGCGGCTCCAGCACGCACGTCTTTCATCTCGCAGCCAAATGGCACTGTTCCGTCAAGTACAACTCCAGCTTCGGCGCCTACACCTGGCATGACACCAGAACTTGAGCAGACCTTGGCGCTTCTCACGTCGCATAGATCAGTCTTGGGCTATATCCTTCTGTCAAGAGGACAGCCAGTCAGTATAATCCGACATTCTGGCGTCATATTCGATGGCGAGCAGGGACGGAAGTACGCTAGCGTGATTGGGCGAATAGTGGAGAGCGTTCAGACGGGTCTAGAGGAAGTGCATGGTGGCGAATCGGACGCGGTAAGCACATCATATTGGTCTTACGAGGCGCCTCTACTGACAATGTCTTTTGGATCTCCAAGGATGACGTTCGGTTCCTCAGAATAAGGACAAAGAGACACGAGATCATGATTTCTCCAGGCAAGTTGCTGTGCTTTCTCTCTTCTCGTTATACTGACATTGGCGCTAGATGACCGATACCTTCTTGCCGTCCTGCACGACCCAGCGACATGATCTCCCCAGCTTACTTTTCCGTGATATTGTACATCTATGGGACTCTTGGATACATTACTGTATCATCTTGGATTAATTCATCGACCGTTTCTAAAAGCCGAATCATACTGCTCCACCCGCCCATTCCCATTGGGCACCCACTTGCCGTCCACGAGATCCACAGTGTCGCCGAGTCCGTGAAGATGACGCTGTTCGACCAATTATGATTTACGACATATGGGCCACGCCCAAAAACCAAGTCGAAGTACATTCCGATCTGCTCCGCGAAAATGGCTGGGGGCGTTGGGCCAAGGCTCGAGGTGGTTTACGATGGCATCGTCTTGAAATGTGGAATTTCCCTACCAAAGTGACGGTCCCCGATTGAGAGGGGGGCCCTTTTGGCTTCTTCTCGACGTATTCACGCGTCTTATCCGAATCGGGTCCCTGTGGGCAGCGGAGGCTCGACACGTCATTGCAGAATTAGAGATCTAATTGAATGTTTAGTAGTCGGTATCAAAGACGTCCAGCGCGTTGGAGTGATTAGAAGAGAATATTTCTCAAGGGAACCAGTGGGATGGTGAAATGTTTAAGTGATGAGGTCGATGAGGAAAAGACAATATGAATGTGGCTTTATGAAAACACCAAGCAAAGGGACTGCATGTAGTAAAGGCTGTTTGTCCGAAGTGCCACAATGGTCAAAGCATCGGCATCCTTTCGTAGGTAAGAATTGCGGCAGGCCCGCAACAACACGGATATTCAAAAGTTAGATGTATTGGATCTGATAATTAAGCACGCCGAGGTGCGATACTTATTACCATTCTGCCTCATGATCGTCTGCGACGCCCACACGCAAAACCCCTCGGTCTGCGAGCCCAGGGAACTGCTCCTCGACAGCAGAAAGTGGCGTGCCATCCTTCTCGACGCGTTCCTTCAAAAAGGTAATGCTGAGCCACAAGGGCTCAGAGTTCGTCGAAATGAATGGCGGGCTGCTCAACAATACGTTGAGCTCAGACCACTCTGTGGCGTCTGCCGGACTGGCCCAAGAGTGAATGGATATCTCCCGAAGGAACGTCGAGGTGACAGTGCGTAGAACATTACACAGAAAGGAGACTGGGTTGTTGTACCTCCACTTGACCGAGAGGTCGAGTGAGCGCAATTCGGAGAGGGGTTGGAGGTCGAACTCATCTATAGCGCCGACCAATGTGAGGTGCTGCAAGGTGGTGCGGTTGGCTTCCAGATACTCGGTAATGTGTGCAAATTCCTCTGGGTGCGGTCTCGTGTGGAGACGGATGGTGCATGTGGAAAGCTTTGGATGGGGCTGGAGATACTTTAGTAGCACCTCACATGTGCCGCCGCATCCGCCCCCAGAGACGTAGAGTGTTTTCAGGCAGTCAGACAGCTGAAGATCTGGGCTCGGTCCGCCTTCTGTAATCTTGGAAAGGAGATCAAGAAGGCTAGGTCTATTGTCGATGCCGTTCTCCGAGAAATTGAGAAGCTCAAGCCTTTCTAGCTTCTTCAGACCGCATAAAAAGTGGATGAACGACACGTTATTTCGTTGGTAGGAGTGGTGGATCGCAAGGTGTGTGACGTGCGGAAATGTTCTGGGTAAATCATCGATGATAGCGTCTGCGTGCGAAAGCATAGAGCCAAAATCTAGCTTCAGGGTGTATATAACGAGGCCAGCGTCATGGATAGCTTTGACGACGGGCTGTATCAGCCACGGCTTTGACGCTCCGCCGTGTCCTGCACTGATCCTGACACCATGAACGGATGATGGAAAAGTGCAGTGGGGCGAGCGTAAGATTTCGACACAAGGGAGTGCTTTGTCGACGGAGATATCGGGACAGGAGAAGAGGTGATATCTGGTGGTGGAAACCCATTCTCTGCAGACGAGACTGCAAGCATATAGGGCCTGGTGGTCGGCATGGCAATGGTCCAGTATGTTGTCGATGAGCTCAGGGGGTAAGTCTTGCTGCAAGGACATCGAGCAAATAACAAAGGTGACTGAGATCTGAGACGATTTCCAGTTGTTACTACGCCGTGTGACTACGGGCCTTGTACGGGCCCGGTTCGTCGAAGTGATTGCTCACAACAATTAAGTAGTACCCACCAGGACTACGAGCCCAATGCTATATCAGTATAGATACTGTTCAATGAATCGCGTCAATATCTGACGGTTGCTCGAGCCTCGTTGTGAACCACCAGACTTACAGTTTTGACTCGGAGGTACTTGTGCCAAATTCTCATCCCCAATATTTCTATAACTCTATGGCAAGGTTGTCAAAGATTGACTTGGTATCGTCTAGACTGTTCACCAATCTGGGACCAGATAATCTGTCGGTATCATTATTTTGGACAAAGTTCAGGAGGTTGAAGCAAGGAGGAAGAGATCGGTGGCGGAGTAGGGTGGCAGTGCCTCGGCATTGGACGTTGTTTGCCAGGCGCCACTGATTCGGGAATCGGCATTGCCCGAGTCTCAAACATGAAATTTGCGTTCTTCAACCTTCAACTCAACTTGCCTCTACGCGCGTCGCGCATTCTGCGGCGGTATGATCACGAAATACCGGAGATTCTCGTTTCATACAGGCCTCTATAGGTCTCTTTTGCGAGTCCAGTGACAAGGCTTTCTCGCCGTCGGACTAGGCGTATGACCGACCTCGCAACTCTCCCTATGGACATACGGACATGTTCGTTCTCGGGTCACAAGTACGACCGCGGAGACTTGGTGCGTTCTACCTCTTTGATTGGTCTTGTTCGTCACTTTGTGTTCTTTCGAACGCGTCGTCACTGCTGGGTGTGTGATTGAGCTCGCTCGATTGCTTAACGCTTCTTCGGAAGAGAAGGCTCAGACGACCGGCGTCCCCGTGAAGGTGTGTCTGCTTGGACTATCGGTGTGCAAGATACCTTTGAGCTACGTCGTTGCTAGTCGACGGCTGTGTTCTTTTGGTAGATGTGCTCACGTTCAAATTCAGTTTCACTTACAAATTACAAAAAGTATACAGCTTGGTACTGTGTCGTTGCCATTGGTCGACGTACGCGGTCCTTGCGAAGGAAAAAACAAAAAGAAGTACGAACTATTGGAGTGCACTATAGCTTGATCTTGACCACTGCTTGTCGGTGAATCGGGTCCTGATATGTGTGCTCACGTCTCGGAAACTTCCAAAAAGTTGTAATGCTCGGGATCGTCTCGTTGACCTTGGTTGACGCATGCGATACTTGCGACCGTACGAAGAGACTGTTGAGATCGGAGTGTGACAAAGTAGCTTGCAGTGCGCCGTTGCTTGCCGACGACCGTGCTCCTTGCGAACGTTCGCTCATGTCTCAGAGTCTCGACGTACACAGCTCGGGACGCATCGCCGCTTGTCGGCGCATGCGCTCCTTGCAAAGAACAGAAAACACAAAAAAAGAAAATTATTAAACAGTCATGAGCAGAGTTCATCGGGCCCTGCTTTAAATCTTAATCGTACCAGCATTGCTGGCATCACGGGGACGTCTAGTGATACGAGGAGACTGATCATATATGGAGGAGGGCTTCACCCTTCGTGGCATGACTGTCGCAAGGCTTCGTGCCAAATTTTTGGAACTTTCGTCTTCTTTGAAGTCTTTCGTCTCCTATTCCTACGGGCTGCCTTGGTTGCGGGGTACGGTTAATTACTATCTTTTCAAGCCCCCTTCCACGATACTAATTGTCTCTCCGATGTCCTGTCCAGCAGACGCGGAATGTCATGGTTGATGCGCCAAAGGGAAGTCCTGTGTCGACGGAGCTGTAGGGACAGGAAAAGAGGCGTCATTTGACTGCGAGGATTGTACAGGGTCTGGTGGTCTGCCGTCTGCGTGGCAATGGTCTAGAATGTTGTTGAAGACCTCGGGTGGTAAAGTTTGCTGTGTCGATGCATATGATGGAGGTACTCATAGGGAAATGCGAAGACAGCTAGCTGTTACTTAACATGTTCAAGAAGTCGGAAGGCATTTACTTGTGAATTTGTATACCTTTGTGGGCGTTTGTGGACAAGGTACGCTGTGACAGTCACGCGAATTCAGACATGTCCTCATTCTTTTGGGCCATAGCAACGTTGTGCACGTTCCAGCGTTGTTCTTTCCTCCCCTAGCGGTTACTCGTTGCAGCAACAAAAAGAAACAAGGATGACTGATAAGTACGAGCTTGTTGCTTCGGTGTTGCGCCTCTTGTCCCTTCTCAAGAATGCTATTGTCCTCCCACGGATTGCAGTTACCTCCGACGCACTGTTGTTCTTTCTGACATGCGTTGCGATGCGCCGTCGGCTAGCAGAATGTCAGGTTCATCGTATACCTGGTTTCTTTATAACAAGCTTCTCATACTTCGATCATGTACGCCACATCCTTCCTTGCCTGACCACCCTTAGATCACAACACGGCTGGAACGTGAATCGAGGGCCATAATAGACGATCAGACAGCCCGCTTAAAATGTCCTACACCTACTACATGCAGGCTCCTCGGTGGGGGTGAGCCATCTTAACTTTCATCGAAACCGCAATCTCACTGTACACCTTTCAGTCCGGGGACGACTCCTCGCATTTTCACATCTACAGCCAACCAAGATAGAATTTGGTACGGTCCCGGACCATACCAGCCTCATATACCATTTCCTTCGAGAGAGTACATACCGCCAATTCGCGGTGAGGGGACACCACACCGAGGCTATAACGCGTATAGGCCTTCCATGACGCCAAGACGCCGCTATGACCTTAGAAACGTACCATTTATTCCGGCAATGAGTGACTCCGAGTCTTCTGACGCCAGTGATGATGGGAACTTCGGGCCTCCCCCCTGGGCGATGAGGGGATCGCCAAGGCGTTCTGTCAATAAGGCAAACGGACTGAGGATCAAAAAATCGGCAGGCATGTTTGACCACCTGCACCTTGCAGGCCGTCCTCGGAGCTGGCGGCCAGAGTTCAAAGCTAGCAAATCTGGAAACCCGAGGAATGTTTCGGCCGCTTCACGCAGCCTGGCGGCGTCTGTTGCAAATAGGCTGTCGTGTTTCCGTCGTTGGCAGAACACCCAACCAGGTATGCATGTATCATTGATTCGCGGCAGTCGTCTGATACAGCCTTTCTTGTACCTAGACCGACCCGACGTGACATTAAGCACTCATGTGGCATACACAACTCCGATAGCCTTCACGTACGACATGCGATACCCACATAACCACTTGACTAAGGGTCATACACTTCGTTTTGGGCTTCGAAATACGAATGCCGACTACTGTGAAATGGCCACTACACCGGCTGTGCAGCAGCTTCGCATGTATCACCCTTCTTTGCCGTGGTACATTGACGTCAAGGCGCGTAACTCATACGGCATCACGGTTGGCGATGTATATCACCAACTGTACGAATCCTTGAGAAGCGTGGTTCCTGGTGAAGAATTTTACACCAATGAACTCGATGCAGATGATCGAGAGGCAATCATCAAAGCACTCGAGGCCAGGTGCGGAAAGAGTCAGAGGAAGAGAAAACTAGGCATGATGAGAGTAGACTTCATGAAGCTCGACGTGCTCTTCTTAGGTTTGGAAAAGAGCGATGATGACATGTGGCTGATGAAGACGGAGAGCATTGTTCCAGGATGAACATTAAAATGCGTGAGTTGTTACCTTAAGCACTTCTTGATCTCGATGTGCTCATCTTCGATGGCACATTTTTGAAGCATCCCAGACGACACACACGATCTAGGGCCAAAGTATAGACAAACGCCCGTATAAGTTATCATGTACTGATCACATGTATACCATTACGACTAAACGACTTGAATGAATGTACCATAGCAATTCATCTTCGTCGATGCGGTGTGGCACGGGGATCACATGTTAAAGATACACAAGCAGAATGTATTGAGCTACCTGTCGCTATCATCTGGAATTTTTGCTGACTACATCTGATGCGTAGTTCAGATGATGATGATGAGGTCACGAAACATATTGGAAACGGGCCTACCAATGCAGAGATCGGTCTTAAGGCGACACTCAAGAGCCGCCGCCCAAGGGAGAGGTCGGGTTGTGCGTTGACTACGCTATGCTGTTTCACCAATACATGCAAGTCATAGCCAGACTGTTCCGGAGGACCTTCGCCAATGTCGGACACAACGATCTCCGAGGTGATGTAATGCAGAGAGCATGCGTTGTGAGATGGAAGGCAATGAGAACATCTCGGACTACGGCCAAAAAACGAGGGGACTCACAGCCTCTTTATTATCGGTGAGTAAACACGTTGTTAGGCCACGAGCTGCAGCCTGGTGAATGTGCATACTTATGTGAGCAACGAAGGAGCGCAGAATAAGTAAGCATAAGTTATCTCATTACCTGGTCTTCGCCGACCTTCAGAAGCTTCTTACCAATGCCTCGTCCTTGGAAAGATGGCGCTACTGCCAACGAGTATAACATCCAGTTGTCGCGTTTGAAGTTCGTCCAAAGATGTCCATCGATGATATCGCGGTGGTCAAGATGTGCGGATCCTCGTCGCGCTCTATACTCGCTGATAACAAGAACGTTGAGTACATTTAATCAGGAACGGACGAAGAACGACGTTACTCGGTATAGAGGTCAGCACCGGGAGGGAACCAAGATGCCGTCCCGACAATCTTGTCATCTCCATCAACGGCGACATAGAACAGTCCGCCCAAGATCGCGGCGCGGATAGTTGTTTCGTGGTGCATGGATCTTGAATCATCTCCCGTTGAACTTTTCGATGCGTCTACATTCAAAGTCAGTTCACTCGCAGACTTAAAAGTGGGGCTGCGTGCCAGTCTTGGATGCCTCAAGAAGCACTGTGACTGCTTGTTTGATTTTTGTGTCTGGAGAGAGAGATGAGTATAGCTCGCTCCGAGAATGAATGAAGACGTACCGTCGAGCTCGGTCACTCTGTAGAGCCTGACTGATAGAGGTAAGCTTGACATGGTCAATGGGAAATTCTTTCAAATGTCGGAGTGTCTTTGTATTAAAGACAACACCCGGCTAGGAGGAACCTCAGAATCACATCAGATAGAAAATGTCAGAAGCTATTCGTGATTGGGAGCCTGAGATATGACCCAGAGTCGCTAGGCGAAGTGGTTCCGGATTCCTGTAGTCCTCAGTTTACCGACCTAGAAGGCTAGAACTGCATGCAGGGCCAGGCAGTGACGGTCAGTGCGTTGAACGTGGATTTGGCGAACATGCGGTCCGGAGCGATAGACGTATTAGATGCTCATCATCACAGACATCAATTTTGCGGAGCACGAGGACCCAGAACTTGAGAAGTCAACGATAACGACCACTAGAATTTACAGAAGTCATAATCCAAATTGAATACTGACCTGGATACTTGGGAGGGGAGAGTAAGGCGTATGAGGAACAGTCGTCTGACGCTCCGTCGTGATTCGCAGTAGAATGGGTTCCCCCAGGGTGCTCCACCAGCCGCTAACGAGAGAGATGAAATTGCCGACTGATCCCCCTCCAGGCCTTCTCAGCCCTAAGAGCATATAGCGTTCGGTTCTCCGCTTCCGAAGAGCCTCGAAGAGCTCGATATTGGGAGATATCAGGTTCGAGAATACTGTCTTCAAGTTGGTGTTAGTCTACAACTCGCATCACATGAAAAGTCGAAACCGACCGCCGCGCCAACTTACAGTAACTTGAACTTTCCCTTCCGGGAACGTTTCTGTCCGCCACCACTGGCATGTTTTGCAATTGGGCACTGGAATATTCATGACTAGAGACTGCGAAGAAGAGATCTTAGTCGCGGGGGCAGCAAGGACATTGCGAGAAGAGCAACATTGAGAGTCCAAGAGCAGCCAAGAGCTCGAGAAAGAGCAAGTTCAAGCAGAAGATTCGCGCCACCCCTGAGTCGTGTTCCTTGCCTATTCTGGACTCAACACGTGTTTATCCAGCTTTAAGCGATTTCCACGCATTCTTGTTCCTTTGTCCTGGACCACTACATACAGTCTACATTGCTGCGATGCTCGTCTCACACAGGCTTTCACAGCCCTCCTAGCGAGCGGAACTGGTCTTCTCTTCATGCAACGGCATTAACTTCCCGGTGGCCACTTCCTTTGTCTCGAAGAACTTCACTGCAGCGCCTTGAAGTGAGAGTGGGGGTCGATATATCGGTTGGACGATGTCGTGAAGATATGGTGGTGCGTCCGACCTCTTTTGATCTGTCTCTTTCGTCACCTGGTGTTCTTTTGAATGCGGTCGCCATTGGGTGTGGATTCGGCGCACGGTGACACGTTCAGATGATCGCGCCCCTTCCTTCGCAATGCTGCCTGACAAGGGTCAGCGGCTCTGGCGACCGATGTCCCTGTGAATGATTCAGAGCGGCTACGAGCACTTGGGGCTAACAGAGAGCAAGATAGCTTTGATCGTGTCGTTGCTCGCAGCGATTACGATTTTGGCGACGATTTTCTCTGCCCAAGAAGCTATAGGCACTCTTGAATGCGAAAAAGCGGTACCATTGAACGACCATCAATGGATGCATAGTTAACTCCTATGCAAAATGCGATAATACAAGAAAATCCTCCGAGGCGACGCTAACGCGCGACCTCCAGCACACAGTGCATATCAGGCAAACACCTGCAGAGGACACTGTGACGAACACAGTGGGGCTTAACTATAGCCTACCACGTATAGTGGAGATCGCATCCAGGAAACGTCCTGGCACATGTCACCGTACATGCACACTAATAGTGTGAACCGCTCCAGGCATCGCCCTGGTACATGATAACATCATGAGCACGTATAGTGCTATCGCAGCAATCTTGCACATAACCGGCAAAAGCTCCGAAAGGAGGCTTCTGTTGGCATTCACGGGGGCATTCGGTGATACGAGGAGACTGCTCATATACGGGAGGAGGATGTTCCGTCTTTCAGCGCAATTCGCAGCGTTCAATCGCCGAACCGCTTCGCGCGGCGAAGCTTTTGTTCGACTCGTACTCGGGTTGCGTCCCGCAGTCAATTTTTGGAACGCATCTCTCTTCGGAGAGAGACTTCTGCTTATTCTTAGAGAAGGGATGCCCTGGTCGTACGTTTACTTGCCACTCATGTTGTTTAGTTCGATCTCTAACTCTGCCGTATTTTCAGGTCACAATGCGATGTCGTGTTTTCGGGGAATGTCGGGGAACTTTGACGGCGTCGCATGGTCTAGATTTGAATGCATGTATGTTTTCGATTGAAGTATATGTGATATCGGACCTCTTCTACTGTCAGCACGGTATCTGGCACGTCGCAGAGGTGGGCTACCTGGGCACGAGATGCACGTTGTCGTCAGATGATTATCTGGTATCTGGCAAGGATGTAAGACCTTACGCTTTGTTCTCGACCCACCAGACTTTGCGAGTTGGTGCCTCTTGGAAGACAGACCGCCAAACGACGCTCAGCATTCAATGTCCACGTCCTAACCTACCGACTTACGAAAATGTTGCGGCGCACCAGCTCAAGCAATCGGAACGAACCATTCCGCCCGTGGAGAGAGCTGGTACTCCTTCTCTGGGGAGACCCAGGAGAAGGTTTAGAATCATCGAGGCCAGAGTCGCGACAAAGGTGCGAATGCGTCGTCATGAGAGATATCGGGGACTGACTCTCGAGATAACAGTGCTCATGTCAGCTTCTGTATCTTCTCTGTAGTCGTCGCGGGAGCACCGTCGACATGGGGCTGTCTTTCTAGTCCTTGACTTTGGCGTGCACAGGAGGTACGTTTACTGAGCATGCTGCTCCGTATGATCTCTTACTGATCGCTCCTATCTAAAGAACTGTATGGGTTTCTAGAGAGCATGTGTTGGCGCCACAATAATAAATTTGTCAATTATTGACGCTGTTGCTTGCATATGCCGCGACGCGCATTGGCCAGAAGTATTTCAGGCTTACAGACCCTGTTGTCTACCGCGAATAAATGATCATTTACTGGTTATCCTCATTGTGTGTATGCTATCAATGGCGTAGCAGCTGAAGAGACAATGCTTGACGTTGATTTTGGTATTGACTGGCGAATGTTGGGTCGACAGAGTGGCAGTGTCCTTGTGCTGGTTGTTATTTGGCAAGTGCCTATTAATAGCAGGCTCGACCTCCTTTTCTTTCTTCTTCCTGACCACCATGTACAACGCTGCGATGCTCGTCTCCCACAGGCTTTCACAGGCTTCATTTGCGAGTTGGTGGTGGTATTTCTCTCTTTAGTTTTGCTCGAGAAGCATCGTTTTCGATTGCCGTTCCTTCTCATGTCTCAAAGACCTTCTTGCGATATCGCCCTGAAGTGAGAGTTCGGAACGGTAGAACAGGATGATGTCGCGAGAATCAGGCGGTGCGTTTACCCCTTTATCAGTCTTTTTCGTCACCTGGTGTTCTTTCGAATGCGGTCGTTATTGGGTCGAGCCCTCGGTGCCAGTGCCATGTAGCGTATGCTGCACAATCTGGCATCTTGACGGCCGTCAACTTTCTCCGGAATTCATTGGCGCCCTGTCGACCGATGCTCTCTGTGAATGAGTGGCGATAGGCTCGGTCTATAAGGGGCGCAAAATAGCCTGGATTGTGTCGCTGCTTGTCAGTGATTACATTCCTCGCGAATATATGCGCCTACGACTGAGCCGAAGCCCCCACAAAAACAAAGACAATGCCACTGTAACGTCAGTTCAGTGGAGACATAGTCATTACTATGTAAATGCGATGCCTTCCTCTATCTCCTGCTAGCACTCGTTGTGCGAACCAGACCTTGATCCTGCATATCTTGAGCACAGTTGTTGCTGACATGCACAGTGTGTCTCCTCTTTTATCCTGCATTGTTCGAGCACTGCTGCTGTCATGCAGAGTGCGACTCCTTGTTCCAGGTACAGGCCCTGTCGAAAACCTGAGCACTGTCGGTGCGAACCTCGATCCAGGCACAGGCCCTGTCCAACCTGAGCACCTCATCAGTGCATATCGCGAACAGGCGCAGTCCTGGGAAAACCTAGCACACACTGTTCTTTGCATACAGTACCAGACCAGAAAGAACATCTGAGCTTCGTGCTAGACGATCTTGCCTTGGTGGTAGCATTCACGGGGAGCATTCGGTGATATGAGGAGACTGATAATCTACGGGGGGAGACGCTTCGTCTTTTAGCGTACTTCGCAGCGTTCAACTGCCAACCTGCTTCGTGCGGCGAGGCTTTTGTTCCACTTGTACTCGGGTTTCACCCGCAGTCCTATTTTTGGAAAAACCCCATCTCTTCGGAGAGTTTTCTGCTTTTGTTATGTACTCGAATTACACGGTACGTTGCCCAACATGCTCAATTTCCGGTGTCGCATTTCTCACACCTGTTGCGTATCTCGCTGCATAGGTTCAAACAAGTTCTCAGCGGAAATCCCTCGTCCAGTTTTTTGACGGGGTTGCGGAATGTCGTATCAATCTATGTGCCTGTATATTCTCGAGCTACTTGTATGTTTGTATAATGTCGTTAAAAGTATAAGTTAATATGTTCATGCTATTTTTGACGTCTAACTGGCTGCGCCACCCTTGGGGAAAGCGCTTCGAAACATGAAATTGACCTTGTCGCCGACTCTGGCCACACCGATACCAACGCCGACCAACACAGCTACATCCACCACAAGCACCCCAACAACTCCGGCCATAAATCGTGGAGCAAACACCTTCCACACCATTAAATGCCTCCTCAGCACCGCAGCACTCACAGCGGTGCCAAATAGAAGGGTAGCGAAGTACATCATCATGCCTAGGGCAGATAATGTCGCCTCGCCTTTTATCTTGACGTCTAGCTGCGGTGCCGTGTTCTCAGTGGCGGACACGGATGGTGCAGGGTGAGGTGAACGGTTCCATAACGCCAGAAGTGGAGCGGCGAGACCCGCAAGGAAAAGGGGACCGAAGCTGTTGAGGACGACAGTCACCGGAGAGAATGGGTACGTGACAGTAGGCGTCAAAAGGAATGCCGACTTCCATTGGATAGAAGGAATAGTCGACTGGTGTCCCGTTCCGTAGAAGGCTACCAACCCCAACAGAGCGATGGGCACGATCTCGGAGAACCGTAGCACGGGCGACCGTGTGCCCTCGTTCACACTTGGGTCAAGTAAGAGGGAAGGTTTGGCCGATGCAAAGGCATCTTCGAGCTCCTGCACGTCGCGCACGCTGTCGATGACCTCCAAAAAGGAGACCAGGGCGACAGCGCCGAGCCCCAGGATGACTTGACCAGTCAATTGGGTGGTGGTGTAGACCACGCCGAAGAAGATGCTCCAGAAGAGGAGATACGAAGAGCCAAAAGCATTCGCGAATCCGATGATTTTCAACTGAGCCTGAACTTTTGGATTTTTGGATTCCTCCTTCTCGAGCTGCAAGCACAATGGTATCGACCACCACAGCCCGCCGCCAACGAGGAGGATGAACGCGAAAGCTAGTCTCGCCGTCCAAGTCCTGCCGACACGGAGAATCATCGCCCATTCCTCCCCGAGGACGCCTGCAGAATCTGCCCACTCCATGAGCCAATACGCAGCCCCACCCACAAGCGTAGGCGTCAAAATGGACGGCAAGAACACTTGCGCCAGCCCGAGGTGCGAGCGGGATATTTGCAGGACGCGCTTGAACACAACTGGAATGCAGAGCGCCGTTGGCAGCGCGAGGACTAGGACTGTGAGAGGCGGTGTGGGTAGGGAAGACGAGGAGTAGAACGTGACGTGGCAATATGGTTGCTGTTCCTCTCTGCAGACGGTGCTGATGGACATAAGCCGCACGCACGCCGCGAAGAGGAAGGAGAACCCGAGGATACGCGATCGGAGTCGAGCTGTTGGGGCTGTGAAGCCGGTGAGGACGAAGGGGATGATGGAGGTGATTGCGAGGTAGACGACGATACGGTCTTCCCAGAACGTGAATGAATTGGAAAAGAACGCGATGGTGTGGAGGAAAAGTGGTAGAGGGAAGGACTTAAGAGTATTCAGAGAAATAGTGGGCGGTGACGAGACAATGACGAGGATACATGATACCAGTGGGCCAGCGAAGATAATGCAATCGAGTGAATCGATACCGTGGAGGTGGGATTCGAAAGCGAGGGATCCAAGGAAACCAAGGAGGGCCCCTCCCCCGATACCGCGAAGGGCTCTATGAAGCGGCACCACGAGCCAATCCTGCCACTCGTACTTGGCTTTGGACATGCCGGAATACACAGCCCAAGTGGCGATCAGGCTGACTCCAATTAACGCCAGGCCAAAGGCCATGCGCAGAGGACTGAACTGCGCCCACATCGACCGACATGCCTCTAACGTCACTCGATTGAAGTTCGATAATGTTATCAAGGTGGTTTCGATGGTAGGATGAACCACCTGTGTGGCTGTCCATGCAGACTGCAACGAGTGCCAAGAATCATCCAATTCACCTCCAGAAGAACTGGCACGGTACGCGTCGAGATATCTTCGTATCTGGGCGGCGTTAAGCTCGAGAGCGCCCAAAAGATCTTTTCCCTTGCCGTTGCGCCAGAATAACTCTGGGATGATACTTCCCAGGTTATTGAATGGTATGGGGAGACCGAGCAGGAGAGAAAGAGATGGTAGGAGGTCGATCTGTTGTACTGAGCGATGTGGGACGGTGCTTCCTGGGAACATTTTGTATTGCAGGAGGCCCGATGGGATGGTAGACGCGAATCGAGATAGGTCTCGCACTTTGCTGTATATCCATAGAGCCGAGGAGGTCTCTAATGTACCATCACCGCCATGGTCGCCTGAACGATCCATGCCGTGGTCACCAAGGACGATGAGAAGCGTGTCATCGTCCAACAATTCTACGACTCGCGTCAAAACGCGGTTCATCTGCTCCAGCTTGGCTTTCATGCTGGGGTGATCGGGGCCTACTCTGTGGCCGACATGGTCTACACCCAAAAAGTGGCCGATCAGGAAGTCGAATGGTTTGCTTTTGTCCTCGAGTAACGGGAACAGATTTTTGAGCACCCCTTCGTCCACGGTGTGAAGGTCTTCTACATTGAAAGAGTCGTAGGGATGCGACATATTGGCCTCGAAGGTATCTGGGAAAACGGACATCCATGTGTCATCTCCCATGAACGCAATCTAGCTTGTCTTCAGAGAACTTTAGACGGATCCAATGCCGGTGAAGCAGCGCACCTTTTTCCCTGCAAATTGCAGTTGCGCAAGAATGGAGTCTTCTGCTATAGAAGAACCCCCGAAGTTGTTTCCCAAATCAACGAATGTCGGTAGAGATCCTGTCGTGATACCCTTGATGCGCTGGAGAGTTGTTGTTGGCGGGTCCGCATATGCATTAAAAAGCAGTGATTTTGTAGGATTTGACGCGGTGAGGTTGCCAGGAAGTGTCAGAATATTGTGGTGATAAGGAGAGTGGGGAGTTGGAGGATTCGGAGAGAGGAAGTCGAACCGCAAGGCATCGATGATCAGAACGACTGCCCGCTGGTGAGTTGGCTCCAAGGTACATGAGCCATCCAGGCAGATGGACGTCTCTGTCAGGGCCAGACGCGTCAAGAGAAATCCACTGGTAAAGAGATATATTCCCGCCAGATGGATGAAAAACACCCAGCCCAGTATCGCGAGGCCATGGTAGGAGAACATGAAGGGGGCGGATAGCGCTCTGGCTTGTTGTTATATTTCTTTCTCTCCTTCCACCACCGTTGCCAGCAGCTCAGACCCTGCAGAACCCGACAACAAGCTCTTGAACTAGAATTCGTCACACAGGTGGCAGTTTCTGGTAATTTTGCGCAGCTAGTTCTGCAACGTTTCTGGCTTCAGCCTCAGCATTCGACTTTTATGACTTTTTGACTCACTTCTTCAAAGACCTGCAGCCTGGAAGTCAAAATAGGGTACACGGGGATAGACGCTGTGCTACGCAGTGCCCTGCTGTGTCTTACCGGCGCCTACAAGTCAAAAGGGGAAAACTGCGGCCTTGTGTTCCGTTCTGACGGGCCCTTTTGCCTATTTGCCTCGCTACCCGGCTCGTCACTTTCTCTGGTATTTCTTCTTCCTGATTTCAACAAGGCGCTTGGCCGCCAAGTAGTCCTCTTTCTTCCTCTTACCACCATCTTCTTGTACGATTATCATGCCGTATCTCAACCCCAATGCCACCTTCGACGCGCTGTTGAACTCTCGCGACTTTAAGGAACAGATCACACCGAATAAGACGCAGCAGTCGACTCTGATTGTCGCTGGATGCTATATTGTCATTATCGCCATCTTATGGTGAGTTGCGGGAAGTGGCGAGGCGTATCGGATCGCTGACGGGATGTGCAGGCATGTACCCGTTCTCAACAAGATCAGTGAGTAACGCGTCCCGTTCCCGTGGCATGGCTAACACAGCACTGTGCGCAGTTTATCCGTTCAAGTAGGTGGCCCATATATGTGCAATGATATACAGAGTCTTATACGTTCCAGGCTCCTCACAGTTGGATTTCACGAGGTATTCATCACTTCCATTGAGCTCCCTACCCTCCCTGACTGACGAAACAGATGAGCCACGCCCTCGCAGGTGTCCTCACATGCGCGCACATCCATTCCATCGAACTCGACCGTATGTCCTCTCCCTATCCCCCTCTGCAGTCACTCACCCCACTCCAGCTGACGAAGGAGGCGCAACGAGTATGTCCGGCGGCATCCAATGGATAACCCTCCCCGCGGGGTATCTCGGCTCCTCGTTCATCGGTGCTTGTCTCATCGCCTGCGGCTTCAACACCAACGCAAGCAAGATCGCCTCCCTCGTCCTCGCTGCATTCTTCCTCTTCACGCTGTGGTGGGCACGCAAGAACTGGCTGTCAGTCGCGCTTTCGCTTTGGCTTCCACGTCCATCGTTTTAACGTGCTTTGTGTAGGACATGGGTGCTTATTGCGGGAATGGCGGCGCTTATCATCGCTTTCTGGTTTATCGCCGGTGGCATTGCGTTACGATACCTGGTAGGTGCGCTGCATGTTGCATACCATACCAGGCTAACACTGCTTAGATCCTCTTCATCGGGGTCATGTCGTGCATGTACGTTCTCTGGGATGTCATTGGTGCGTGATCAACCGTCTACAACGCCCTCGTGTGCCCAGGCTAACTACACCCTCCGCAGACGACACGATTTCGCGCAAGGTGAACTCCTCCGACGCCTCCGCGTTCGCGAAGATCTGTGGATGTTGCCCTTCTCGGGGTACGCCTCTCCGTCCCTCGCTTCCCTTTTGTCCCCGCAGTACTGACTAACTCCGGTCCAGTATGGGGTGTCATATGGCTTCTCCAAGCCTTCGTCTTCTTCGCCCTCGGCATCATCGTCGGCCTCGTGTCGTTCAAGGTCCGTGCACTCCGTCGTCGTCTTGCCATTTACATCCTCTGACCCGCGCATTACAGCAAAACACCGCGCAGCAAAAAGCAGACTCGGCGCACTTCCTCCCCGTCCCAGGGTCCAGCTCCGGTGCACTATCGCTCTCCCCTAGCGCTGCGCTATCCCTCGTCGCACTCGGTCTGACGATGTTGGGGATGCTGTGATTCACACTGATCATGCTCACTAAGACTTACTTGATGGACAACAACGATTATATTTAAACGACTCTGAACGTTTGTGATGACTGTACGTTGTACAACGCTTGCCCATGCTGTCTTGCTGTTTTTATACTATCTATCTATATCTCCTATATCTCCTATATCT
>CEMG01179332.1:0-13871 GCA_001179705.1 Baeospora myosura
CATTCCAGTTGTTCACCCCGCTTGCTTCCCACCATCATGCTGCTCAACGCTGTATTGCTGTGACGACCGACTTTTGCATAGCGGAATCGCGGTAAACGACCAAATGTTCTCTTCTCACACCTTCCGTCATCTCAAAACGTTCTCAAGACATCCTAACTGCTTTTCGTACCGGCAATTCTCTCTCCAAGCGGCCACTCCTCAACATTCGATATACGTCTCCCAATCCACGGATCCGTATTTCAACCTGACTTTCGAAGATTGGTTGGCCCATTCTCTTCCTGGCATAGTTTGCAATGACCAACGACCGGCGCTCCCTCATCTGAAGGCTGTTCAGACATAAGAACCCAGAGCAGCCTCTGCTGTTGATATACCGCGATGATCCGTGCGTTATCATTGGGAGGAATCAGAACCCCTGGAAGGAGGTCAATCTGCCTGCATTACGCGCGAGAAAGGACATCCCATTCATAAGAAGACGGAGTGGTGGCGGCACCGTCTACCATGTACGTTGTTACCTTTTTTTCTTTTCCGTCAAACTGACTGATCATCATCATCCCTTAGGATCTAGGAAACACCAACTTCTCCATCCACCTCTCGCGCCAATCCTTTGACCGACATGTCACAGCACAAGTCATCTTGCGAGCTGTCAGGTCCTTGGGAATAGACGCCCGCGTCAATGATAGGAATGATTTATGTGTCGGGGAGGAAAAGATGAGTCAAATCACTGCCTTTCTGCATACCCCGTTGGAGCGATCCTGACTCGGTCTTCTGTTACCCCCCAATACGTTTCCGGCTCCGCGTACAAAATCGTGAACAAAAGGGCCTATCATCATGGCACTATGCTCATCTCGACTCAGCTGGATACTCTGGGAGATCTTCTGCGCACAAAGAAGGTATGTCGTGATCTCTGTGCTTCGCTTTTGGGGTATCTTTCGACCCGAGTTCCGTTCGGACGGCACGGGAAGTCTTGGATAACGCGTTTCATGCATTTTTCCGAGGATGTTTGCCTCGGACTCCGATGGTATGCTTGTCCATCTCATCATGTACTGTATGTCACGCCGCACAATCGAATCTCCACGACTCGGCAGACACGCACAGTTTCATTATGCCAGATAAACTTTCGGCTCTTTGCACGTACTCGGGGTGGCCTGAGCGCCAGACGAGCTCCACTTGGGCTTATCTTCCCAACAATATACGCGTCTTTTCCCCGAGTCATTGCTGTTGTGCGTCTTCGGAGTCACTCCGTTGACTGGAGCGCTCGCGAAGTCAGTTGTCGAGGGTGTGCTCCACGCATGTTTTGGAACTCTATCTGCTGATGGTTTAGACAGCAATCGTTTGACATCTCCGTGCCCGGCCATTCTGTTTTTGTTATCATGAAAGTCTGTTCTTTCTGTTTGCTGCCTGGCCTCATGCTTTAGTTTAGGACACCATGGTAACCAAAGGAGTTGCTTCTGTCCGATCACCCGTCTGCAATCTACAGCAGTCCGATTCAAAGATCACCCATCGAGCGTTCACTGAGGCGGTTGTCAATGAATTCAAAAAAGAATACGCGACGGAAGAAGAGGTGTGTTCACAGCCTTAACCTTTGTAAAATATCATGGAAACGTGTTCACATGCCATTCAGGTACAATATGTTGGTAGGGACGACACGATGGAGGACATTCCTTATATCCAAAGGGGTATAGCAGAATTACCAGTACGTACGTCACCCGTGGATGCCGATCATCTTTTGTTTAATCACGAGTCTATTAGAGTTGGGACTGGCAGTATGGGCAGACGCCAGAGTTCACATACACTGTCGAAAACTCCTTTGCCTGGGGAGACGTCGTAAGTGAATACATTCATCTGAGGGGCAGTTTCTGAAATCAAATGTTGCGCCACGCTATAGACAGCCGAGATTCGCTCGAAACATGGGTTGATTCTATCGTGCAAACTGGAAGCGACCAATGCATCGCCCCTCGGAGTTCCTACAGACGTCATAGAGCAGCTGGGAAGCACGTTTGAAGGGAAGAGGTACGGGTTCTTGGAAGACGATCAGATTGTGGCGCACGAAGGACCTCAGCGCGACGTATGGCAATGGATGCTAAAGATAATGGAGAGCTGAATGAGCACTTTGATATTGAAGCTGTGTTTTTTTTCGAAGCGGAAGGGGGCTGGAGGGTGCGTGTCGGTCAGAACACGAGGGGCACCAAGCCCTTCTGGTCCAGAAAGCGGTCTTGCACTGCAAAACAAAAGAAGATAGGAAACTGACATGATGAAACTCGAGGTAGCTTGTACGGCACAAACGCCGAAGGAGCTGAGGCATCATATTGCGAACAAAAAGAGGTCATTGGTTTTGTCACTAGATTGTATACACGTGATTTGACTTCCGCGAACCTGGCACTGCCAGTCGCCTTGCCATTGCTGGATGGTCTAGGACTTAAACTTGTCGCGGAGCGGTGTAAGCTGGTGTAAGGCGATTAAGGGGACGGCGAGTTTAATTTGCACATGAGGCTAGGATATTTTCGTCTGGTATGCGAAAGACAGATGCATGCCAAAGAATCTGCTGAATGGGTGATGTATATGATCTATGCGGCATGAGGGGCGAACGTAAAGCCGGGAGGTGCCCGTGGATCGTCCTAACAGAACACCAAGGACTCAGTCTTTGGCCCGCTGGTGCGAAGGCTGATAACGCACCGATTGTCCCCGCTTGTGCCCTGTCAACCGCTCGTCTCTTTTCATCATCATCTCGTCCCAGTTGTCAATGCCATAACGAGTCGGCTGGGAAGATGTTCGCCAGCATTAGTTCTCCGTGACAGAATTGAGGCATGCTAGGTATGTAAGACGTACTTTACCGGCATTCTGTGCTCTGGCGGAGATTTCTAACACCGTGCCCGCAACACCGTAAAATGTGGTAAGAAGGGCTAATAGAATCAAGACATATGAGCTTAGAAACCGTTAATGCTTGAAGTAAACTGGTCAATACCGAAGGGAATGAGAGCTTGCCATGGCACAGGCATGGTGGGTGGTGAAGTTCAGCGGGAGAAATTTGGCTCTGTTTGTCTCAAGTGGCTGTCGACCCTCGAAGCCTAATTTCAACCCAACTTGAAGGTCTCGCTCTCCGAGTCACCCACGATTTTACGGTAGCACGATTTACATACTTACGCCTTTCTTAGCATAATGCAAAGCGAATTTTTTTTTGACGGATATTCAGTGGACCCTGTCATTGTGATATAAGTCCATCTGCATACGAAGCATTACTAGGTGGTCAACTTGAATAATGTACTAGAGCTGCCCTGACGACGGTACTACTTTTGAAATCATAAATCACTTGTAAGTCACTGGCATATTGTTGGCATATATAAGTACGCGCGACCGCCCCGACCCACTTCAGGACTGGTCGGAGTGGAGGTCCGTGTTGTGCATGTATTGCGCATTCGAAGCCTCGAACTCGCTACCGCTCATCAATAAGCTTGGGGAAAAATCCGGCGTTGGCAGAGAGTTCTGAAAGCCATTAATATTCGAGTTGCCCAACATCCCATGTTGTAGATGGAAGTAATGGTTCGAATTGATGAGATGCCCTTCGAACATCATCATAGGAGGATCTTGTGTATTCATATCCTCCTGCGGATATACAGCGATTGGCGTCTCATACCCTGAGCTCCAAGTTGCATTCACATTCAGTGAAGGTGCCATCGACGAGGAGCTCGGAGTTGTATAGGAGGTATATGTCGACAAAGGTAACTCGGATGGCCCCGACGAGCTCTGAGAACCATGACTCGTGTATCCTGGTGAAGAATCCGGGGATAGATACTGGTAATTGCTCGCTGGGCTTATCTCTACAGACAACGACGAGTCGCTCATAGTTATGCTCGCCGGCGAGTTGAAAAACGAGCTGGCATGGTGATTGCGCAACTCGTACGTATGGCCGGGCGGTGATGGCACCATCGAGAAGCCGTGTGTACTCGAGGAAGAAACGGAGGGGGCAGATGCAGGTAGTGCCCCTCCGCGCAGTGCCTCTGCACGGCGGTATTCACTTCGATGAAGTCCCGGGCCCGGGTCAGATGAGGAGGCTCCTCGTCTTCTATTGGACCGTGGCACGGACAAGTAGTGTGAGCGACGGGAAGAAGCTGCTGGTAAACCATCTTGTAAGGCATAATGCGGCCCCCGAGCTGAGTGTGGCGCAGCCGACTGGAGCTGATCACCGCCATTCGGTAGATAGATGATCGGAGGGTTCGTCATTGCCGTGTACCCATGCGGGTAATGGTGAGGATTGTGGCCATTTTCCAGAGAATATGCGGACGTCAAAGCATATTCGTTGTCATTTCCAGCCTGAGCAACATTCGCGTGGCTATCTGCTGTGAAAGTAGGGAAGATGGGTTCACGGCTAGTGGGGTTGATGTATGGTTCTGTGGGATCTGCCCCGAATTGGGAGAATTCCAAGAGGGGGGGAAGCGGAGTATCATGATGAGGGTCATTCAGGTTTTGCATAGGGTTGTATCGAGTCTCCTGTTCAGGTATCCTACTTGAAGACTTGGTTGACGGATAGGGAGAAGAATGGGGTCGATTGCTGCCTAATCTGCGAGTATGGCGTCGTTGCGCTGAGTCAGATTGCTCTGGAGGGGACACGGCCGATCGCTTCGGGTCATTTCGTTTCGGTGCAGATGTCGAGGGAGGTGATTTGGGTGGAGAATCATTGGGGTCGAATTGAGAGATGTGAAACTTGGGAGCTTCGGTCGGGGTGTCTCTTTGCATCCTATCATCGAATGTGTTTCCCATCTACAACCAAAACAACGTCAGCGAAATACAGCATTTGGCAGGAGAAAATGAACGTACATTGCTTTTTATATAATTCAACGATTTGGGAACCTTCCGTTCAATACCACCTCGCCGTTTCCTCCCCTTCGCGTCTGAGGTTTTCCTGCTCTTGTTACTAGTAGAATGATCTCCCATTAGGTGGACGCTAGAGATGATAGGGCGGCTAAACCAAGGGCGGCTAAGATACATTGTGAGAGTACCCGACAGGTATTATACCGATAGCCTCGTGTAAATCGCGAGGATCAGAGTCATGAACATAGCCCCCAGGTCCAAAGAGCCTTGCGATTCCGCCAGTGAGGGTAGACGCGGTGGGGGACCTACAATATGTAAGCGCTATGGCCAACATCCTGGTTCCTGGTATTTCTCGGACAAGCAGAATGCGAAGCATCGCCCTGAGATGCTCAGATTGCGATCGAGAGGCGGTGTCAGTGGTAAGAAGTCAAAGCGTCAAAACTATCGGGACGAAATTATGTTATTTTTTGAAGGGTCCACCCAAATAAAGCCCCTGACCCCTAATCCGGATGGATTTCGCACGCAAAACGCGACCACATTTTCACAAATTACTTTCGTGGAACTTCTATCAGAAGCCCTGGTGCATCATATACACGTGTAGGAACATCAGAAAGTGATGATTATATCGTACGATGTCGGTAGTAGTCGGTGGCGGAGGGTGTCATCCGTAACAGGATGGTTGCATGGCCATCGCGCCGACCCCCCGAGGTCCAGCTCGTCGGTGAACACGTTCTACAGGCTGTGCTTGTGGGTGAGGGTGTAGAGGATATTGCTAGATAGATTTGGCATTGCGCCACGCATGATTTGGGGGCTTATGACAAGTTACTGGAGAAGTCGGCAAGAAGTGTCTTTCAGTCCGTGATGTCATGGCAATTTGTTTCATGGCCAACTTATCATCGGGGTTATCTGCTAGCAAATATGACTAGGGGCCCATATACGTGACTCTCTGCGGCGTTTGAGTCAGTCGGGAATCATTGAGTCCGACAATTTCAGGGCATTTGTGTACGGTTGTCACCAAACCCGCAATTTTGTCCTGACGTGACTCACTGGCCACTTAGCGTACTGGCCTTTGACAACATAGCTCCAAAAATCCACGTAGATATCGAAGAAACGACCCGATGCTCATAACTGGATCTCCATATGATATATCAGGAAGTCCCCGCCTCTCCCCGCGCGGAGACAACGGCCATTTAATATGAACGCGGCACCATTTTTCGGCTGCCAGGGTCCTCTGCGCCGCGCGTAATTAATTCTCATTCGACACCAACAGTATAATTATTCGGCGAATAATTATTTAGAGCTGAAATCTCAAGATATACATATGTGAGCGCCCAACGAAAGGCAGCTGATCGAGACGCGAGGCGGAGTGCAAATGAAATCATTTTCGTGATGTAACCAAGGCCCTCAAGCCCTAGGCATGTAAGAATCTATCAAACTGTGTATTGACTCTGGGTACTGTGAACGTGGTGTCATGCAAGAGAAGTCGCCCCAAAACAGACATGCGGAGCCTTATCTCAAGCCTGTGGGCAAGGTTTGCACGCAAGGAAGATAACATTCAGACCTGACAGATCGCACTGTTCCGGCCAACTACCCTCGGGACCTACTTGTCTAGTTTGGAACACGAGAAAGAGGTTTCGAAGTCTATTGATATTTTGTGGGAATGCGATTTATACAAATAATGGGTGTGAATCATGCGTTGGAAATATGGAATGTGGCTAGGTACGTGTGTAACATGCTGAGGAATAATATATAGATATGGATGATTGGGATGCGCTCGTGCAGAGTCTGGAGACTACTTTGCAGAGTTCCTAGACTTTGTCCGTTTGTCTACCGAAGATGTGGATCCGTGTGGCGGGAGATCGCCTTTCGCGCCAGCTAATGGGGCCAGGGCAATGTTCGATCTAGAAGAAGCACGCGACGTAAGAGAAGGCGGGCCTCGAGACTTCTCTGCACGAGACTTCGTTGCAGGAGCCAGAGTCGTCTTTCTAGCGCTAGCTCTCGTGGTGCGAGATGAAGTCTCCCTCGTGGATGCGATAACTCTGCGCCTTTTCTGTTGGGGGAGCTGCGGGTCATGTACACTGCTGTCGTCATCTCCGGAAACAACGGGAGAATTCTCCCGCTGGTGGCCAGATGGAAGGGATGTACTGGGAGAAGAAGGTTTTGGCGTCTGCCTACGAGGTTTCCTGGAAGAGTAGGAGGTCATTACGGGCCGTGGTCTCGTGCGGAACACACGCTTGGGACTATGTATCTTTGATAATGGTTTCTTGGGTGGCAGATTCGTCAGTTGATCGTCACCGACGAAGCTACGTGGAAGAGGACGTTTCTGCCCGAGCGAAGATGAATCGCCGGTGATGGATGCAGATTCCGAAGAGGAGGACTCGGAAGACGTTCTTGTTCGTAAAGACGAGCCGTTGTCATTGGTCGTTAAAGCCGTTGACCGGCTGGGAATACTAGCCGACGAAGAAGCTATGGATTCCAGCCGCCGTGACCCGGATCTGAACTGCGGGCGAAGAGTATTGGAAGTAGGGAGGGGGGTGCGCAATGTCACATTGAACTCGTCTTCATCTTCGTCATCCGTCATCTCACTAGCCCCATCGACATCTTCGTCAACAATCATACTACTTGATTGTTCTTCATCACTCACGATGTTTTGAACCCCAGATTGACTGCTTCTGTCGCTCAGGCAGCCAACGGAGCTGGGGTTCAGAGGCTCGCGTGCAGGCAAGAGCGACCGTTCAAAATCCTGCAGTTGTGGTTCTTCAGGAATGCCAGGATATTGAGCGTTGAGGGTACCAGCGCCTTGAACATTAGGTAAGCGCCGAGGCTTGGGAACGAGGGGTGTTGGGGGATACGCTGAAGGAAAGGGGGGATACTGTCTCCATTCTTCCAATTGCTGCAGTTCTCGGATGGTCTCTTCTGATTCCGGTTCTTCCGCCTGTAATACGGACACAGTGGTCCCATCTTCTTTGCCGGCCGACTTGAGGCCGTTCTCGGTGGAGTCTCCATATGACGAAGATGGTGGGTACCAGATCTCGTATTGCAGCCTGGACGACACGGACTGTCCTGTCTGGGATTGAGGCAGATCTAGTCGAATGGCGTTTGAATTGCGATTGGTGCCCTCGTCTAGAGCCACAGGGAGGTGTGTTTGCGCGCTATGCGCCGACCCTGCAGAAGAACGACGCGTGGTTTGCTCTATACGCCGTTGCATTTCCTCCGCAGATACAGAACGTCTTTCAGACGCGGGGAAAGGCCTTCCGTGAGATAACGGGCCGTTCATATCATGCGATACGCGCAAGCTGTCCTGCGCATATGTGTGCATTCTATCTGCACGAGGCCGAGAAATATGGATCTCTGCGTCAGAGTCTAACGTTCCATCTTCGTGGACATGTGTTCTCCACCAAGACTCTGCAAGGCGATACGGCAGAAGCCCTACCAGGAATATGAAGTCGCCGAACATAGTAGCAAGCTCTATGATGGAGTCAAGGGTCGAGGTGTATGGTTTGAGAAGAGGTCGGATGATATGAAGATAGATGGGCTCGGCACCCTGTGATAGAGTTTCGTCAAGTGGGCTTCCAAGAAAGGATAGATAAAACTCACTCGGGCGCGCGTCAAAATAAGAAAAAGAAGTGCGATGGATTTGAACTCATGATAGAAGGGAATGAATAAGCAAATAACGCTTTCCAGTAGACGTTCGTATGCTGCAAAGCAACACTATTCAAGAGTCAGCTTCAGAGCGGTGCAGTGCATCAGCAGCGTTCCACGTACCCAGACAATCCAAACGGCGAGGCACCCCTTCATGTTCCGCTTTCTCTGCGACAGAGCGCGAACACTGGGCTGACCACCATTGCGGGAGGATCCCGGAGGTGGTTTGAGTGTCTTGAACGAGTCGTATACGTTCAAAAATAGCATTGAGAGGCGAAGAGCCGCTACGAAGAGTGGCATGGCGAGGCGTCGGATTCAGTGAATGGAGATTGACCGACCGCGAAGGAAGGTTGCTTTGACCAAGACAGATTTAGGAAAAACAAGCCAAAGAACCAAATATGCGTGTTTCAGCGAGGCACTAGAAGCGGCGACCTCAAGGACCTGATGAACACAGAGGATTGCAAGAAAACATGAGGTGAGAGCGGAATGAAGCTCAATGAACAGCCTTGTAATTGTTTATGTAAGCTGGCAGGCTTGCCTTCATTCGTCCTCGCCGCCTCTTTCTGTTCATTTCCGTCATGCCCAAAATACGGACTACAAGGACCAAAAAGCCTCCAGAGGGTTATGAGGATATCGAAGCGGTGGGTATTGCTGTTGACTTGGGTATTCTTTGTTGCTGAACATAGCTCCAGGTTCTCGAAGATTACGCTAAGAAGATGAGAGACGCCGAGAACGAATCTCACGAAGGGAAGCGCAAGACAGAATCTCTATGGCCCATCATGCGAATATCCCATACACGCTCGCGATATATCTACGAGCTGTATTACAAGCGTGAGGCCATATCAAAAGAGCTATACGACTGGCTGCTGAAGGAAGGTTACGCTGACGCAAAGTGGGTTTCTGCTGCATCATTCCAGTGCGCGTCAGGGCTCAATATTCCTGATAGTCTTATTGCGAAGTGGAAGAAAACTGGTTATGAGAAATTGTGCTGTCTCCGCTGCATACAGACTAAAGTACGTCCCTTCCTCCTTTCGACGTTATATTCGTTTCCCTGACCTTGTTTGTTTCGCCGCCACTTAGGATATGAACTATCAAGGCTCTACTTGTGTCTGCAGAGTTCCCAAGGCGCAAGTCCGTGCGGGAACCATCGTTGAATGTGTACACTGCGGTATGTCTTCCTTCCATATGTTTCAGCACTCAAGCTCAATGAACGGTTTTCCGTCAGGCTGTCGCGGGTGTAGCTCAGACTCATAGGGCATGAACTCCGCTGTCTTGTATCCTAGACCCCTCTAAGCTCTGTGTAACGATACTTCAGTCTTCATGTATATATAGGGCCCATCTTGATACCTCGAAACGATGTTACACGATTGTACATCATTGCTTTCTGATAAGCCCCTAACCGTAACCGTATACTAGCTTTTCATCAAGCCTTTTCATTCTAGTTCGATGGTTTTCGTTAGGTATCGCGGCGTCGCCGCCCTGATCCTGACTGATTTCGACCTAGAATGAAGTTAGAGCCACGGGGATAGCAGGGGACAGTAACCGAAAACATAAGCTCCGGTACTAAGGAACGTTCTTGTATAAGAGATGTTACACCATTTTGCTAAAACATTGGGCGCCCCTTGATTCCCTACACCCACCATCTCTCATACCTCAGGGATCAGTGCGTAGATGGGTGAACTAGCATCCCAGCTCTCGCATGCTGCCAGAAGTATCGTATCCAGAGCGGCTGCGCCTGAGCAAGTATGTCACGGTTTCCCTTTGGCCTTGCAGTTGTGATTAATTCCACTTTTCCAGGGTGGTGTATTCTCTGGCGACAATCCATCCCATTATAATGCAAACGATCCGATACGCCTATGGGTGATCCAAGTTGGTATGTCAAAATCTGCATATCTGAACGCAGAGAAACTAATTCGTCGACAAAGTCATCATCGTTGGCATGACCCAACTCCTCTCGCTCGGCTTGGCACGTATTCGCCAGCCTCGAGTTATTGCTGAAGTCATCGGAGGAGTTTTGTTGGGCCCAACGGTCATGGGGAGGATTCCTGGGTTCAAGAATGCTATATTTCCGGGTAATTCTGGATATCGTCCTTTTCAATCGCGCGCTCATTTCGTTCGTTTCCAGACGCTGGAATGCCGTTACTGAATCTGACAGCGACGATTGGCCTGGTCCTTTTTCTGTTCCTCGTCGGTCTCGAAATCGACACGCGCCTTCTCAGAAGGAACGTCAAAGCGTCTGCTGCCATCTCAGTCGCCGGGCTATTACTCCCTCTCGGGCTCGGGGCAGCTCTAGGCGTTGCCATCTACAACAAGTTCATCGACGAGAGCGTCAACTTCGGATACTTTCTCCTGTTTACTGCAGTTGCCGTCGGGATCACCGCATTCCCTGTTCTTTGCCGTATCCTCACGGAGCTCAAGCTACTAGACACCACCGTCGGAATTGTGGTTCTATCCGCTGGCGTCGGGAATGATGTGGTCGGATGGGTTCTGTTGGCCCTGACGGTTGCTCTCGTCAACGCGTCAACCGGGCTCACAGCATTGTGGGTACTCCTCACAAGTGTCGGATACGTGTTGTTCCTCCTCTTCCCTGGAAAGTGGGCGTTTGTCTGGTTAGCCAGGAGGACAGGAAGTCTAGAGCAAGGCTCCCCTACACCGTTCATGATGACTGTGACGCTCATGGTTGTCTTCATCTCTGCATTTTTCACTGATATCATTGGTGTTCACGCCATTTTCGGTAAGTTGCTCGTGCACTTCCATACCCCGGATCATGCTAATTACAATTTAAAGGTGGTTTTTTGGCGGGGCTCATCATTCCCCATGAGAACGGTTTTGCCATCGCCTTCGTCGAGAAGCTAGAAGATCTGGTCTCCATTCTCTTGTTGCCCTTGTATTTCGCATTTTCCGGTTTGAAGACGAATCTGGGGCTACTTAACACTGGAGAAATTTGGGGATACACCATCCTTATTTGCGTGGTCGCGTTTTTCTCCAAGTTCATAGGTTGTGCCACCGCTGCGAAGTTGGCGGGCTTCAATATTCGTGAATCGGGGGCGATCGGGTCTTTGATGAGTTGCAAAGGGTGAGTCTCGCTTGAATTCGATCACAACTACCCCTTTCTGACAGCACATGTACACAATCCAGTCTCGTCGAGTTGATCGTGCTCAACGTTGGTCTGCAAGCCGGCGTACTCGACACCAGAACTTTCTCGATGTTTGTCGTGCATGCAATCTTCCTCACCTTCATGACCACTCCTCTAACACTACTCTTCTACCCGTCGAAATACCGCAATACCGGATCTAACGCGGCCAAGCACATTCGCGGGGCTGAGGTGGAAGGAGGTGCGCCACACCAACTCTCATCGGAAGACGAGATCAAAACCAGATTCGCCTTGGTGCTGGATAAGATGGAGCAACTCTCGGCTGCAATGACATTCTCGCAGCTGCTCCAGTCGCCTTCAGCTACTTCCACGAATACACTGGCATATGCGGAGCAAGATGAAAAGGCGGTGGTACCTTCATCTCCAGGATTTTCTTCTCCCATTAATATCGACACCCTTCGTCTTATCGAGTTGACCAACAGAACGTCAGCGGTTCTCAAGTCCCAGGAAGCCGAGTCGTTGATTTACAACGACCCCATCGTTTCCATCTTCCGAACCTTCGGGTACCTCAATCGCCTCTTCGTCTCTGCTGCACTTTCCGTTGTGCCCTTCGACGAGTTCCCTACCGCTATCGCCAATCACGTCAAGGAATCAAACTCTCAAATGGTCATCCTTCCGTGGTCCAGAGGAGTAACCTCTGTGCTGGAAGAGGGACATTTAGATAACAAAAGTGTCCGAAATCCATTCGATGGGGTCTTTCACAAGACGACCACACATGACCAAACCAGTTCCGTTGTCTATTCAGAGTACATTAGAAGGGTCTTCCTCAGCTCGCCTACCGACGTCGCCCTGTTTGTCGATCGTGGTCTGAGTCTGCAGTATACGGGACAGGTGGAACATCACTTCTTCTTGCCATTCTTTGGTGGTCCGGACGATCGTCTCGCGTTGAATTTCTTGATCCAACTTTGTGGCAACCCATTAGTATCCGCTCTCGTCGTCAAGATCAACAAGACCGAGATGAATTTGACTCCAACATCCAGCGGCGAAGAGGAAAAGGACACTGCCGTTGGCGTCGCCAGTCCTCGTCTCCCCCACCATGTAAGCTTCACATTTAGCTCAGGGTAGTGCATCGGCTTACATCCTCAGACTATCGCAGCCGCAGATACCGTCTATGGACAGCAGAACACACAGATCCGTCTTGCATCAGACACTGCAGATAATCTCGTTTGGAATCGATATACTACTATTGCGACAGAGACCCATAGCCCCAGCGTGGCATCTGCTCTATCCCGCGTCACATTCCGAACGCGCGAGACCGCTGAGCCGTTGCACACTGTCGTCGAGCTCGTGAACGAAGAGGTGGCGCATTTGGGAGCTGGAAAGAACCTGCTGGTATTTGCCGGCCGATCTAGGAGGATGGCTCCAGAGTCCCACCAAGTGGAACTACAAAAGCTCATCCAGGATCGGGGCGCATCGATGGGCTCCTCAGTGCCCAAAACCTTGGGTGATATTGGTGCCGGCTTGATCGCAGCTGGGACAAGTGCGAGCTTGCTTATTATGCAAGCAGCTTTCTGGAATTCCGCATGATTAGCAGGTTAGATTCGGGTTCGCGTCGTTTCAGCAGGGTTTTTTCTGTTTGTGTAAATATCATTATTCACGAGTTTTGTACGATTTCAATAGTAATGACTTGAGATGAATGCACCGGTTTCATATCTCACAGAGTTGCATGATCGTTAACCATGACCACCCTTTGTATGCTATCGGTGTCGGACTCACGGTTGCTACTATTATATACATGAGTACTAGGTCATCAGGCTTCAATAATAGTTACTGTGGGCCAACTGTGGGCATAAGTAGTAGCTCTCAATCACTCATTTAGGATTCACTTCTGAGTCAAATTGTCGGAGTATCCTAAAGTCTCCTCCATTTCCAGTCCCAGGAAAGCTTCGAGACCACGAGGCGGGCTGAGGCGGGCGAGCTTCGAGGGGCACGCGTCGAAGGAAACGATCACGTGATGGGAAACGCGACTATTCCGACTCCCGAGACTCCGAGCCTGCGGCCAAGGCTAATATTTCTCCTTCCTTCCTTCCCCCTGTCTCCGCGAATCTGAGTCCACGAGTCGACACCGAGCGTATCACCTGTTTCTCGACTCCTTGTCAAGCTATATTGATTATACATGTCTGACTTCCTTGTGACTCGTGAGTTTCTTTCAAACCCTCAAAGTCTGTTCGACCGCATCCGAATGAATACAAACTAATTTAAAAGGTGCCTTGGTGCCTTTCAGCCCCTTTTACATCTTTGATGCTCTGAATCATGTACATGAACTGAT
>CEMG01179338.1:6462-17585 GCA_001179705.1 Baeospora myosura
CTCTACCTCACTTTCGGACAACCACATTTTCGAAAGCGATATTTGACCAGAACCGGGACAACATTGGAAGTGAGGGAGCTTGGAGAAGCTTTTCATTACTACTTTTACATCCTGCGCAAATGATGCCACCAAAGATAATTCCCCCGGTCATAGAGGGAGGATGTACGATGACCATGTATCGGCTCTGCAACTCCGCGTAGGCCTCAAAATAGACATCGGACCCAGAGTGGTGTCGCAGCTGGTCTCCGAGTGGAGCACTCAGATACCTATCAGCTAGTCGCACAACTGGGTAATCGGCTTGACCGCACTTCTTACTTATCAATTTCATTAATGGCAAGACCAGGAGCAGGAGTCCTTGTTTCAGGTCTAGACTCTATCGTTCAAGAGGTCGGTGACTTCTTTCGACCTCGACCCCAGCAGCCGGCGCCCATCTCTGCCAATATCCAATCGAGAATGAAAGGTACCTTACTACTTGAATAGAGACATGTCTATGCCATCCTGAGCACAAGGACTCTTTCTCCACCTCTGTATGGCGCCAAAACCCTTCTTCTGAATTTCACAAGGCAAACGGTACCTTGCCACCGCTCATATGGCCTTGTGGGTGCAGGCGCATCTGGAGTGCCGGTACATGTAGCATGGAACCCGAAAAGTGAAAGACATCGGACATATCGGAGCAGAGGCGACTCGGAACCTGTGGTTTAGATGCGCCACCTCACTACCCGCACTACCGAACATACCGCGCCCCTTTCGGCATGACTTCGGGGGTCCTTGAACTTGCTCATCCACTGCCAGGGCACTTGAACTCAATGATGGCCTGGAGGTTCGTGTCAGTGATGTACCGATACCGAGCCTCACATACTATAGAACTCTGTGCCTCGTATATCGTTTTCGAAGATGACATGGTGAGGTACGATTGATATTACATCTAGATGCCCAACTTCATACATCTATTCATAGCCTCCGTAGGACGAATTGCCGACCTTATATATATCCTATTGCAGATCTCCTCTAGCGCTCCCATACAAATTCGCTAGACATGTCTATTTCGTGCAGCCGTCCTACCGATCTTGTTGTCAAGAAATCGAGATCAACGGACCTGTTGTAGTACATTCCGTGGACTATAAGAAGGCTTCTCTCGACTCCCTACATTTTTTCATTCATCTGTTGTTAACATTGCCCTAGGCTCACTTGGCAATGACGGTTCTGAAGAGCCTGTTGTTCCACATCCAAACATGTTATCTGTTCATTCATTCAGATATCAAGACTATAATGCTGCCAGTCGTGAGTCTTGTAATATGTGCTAGTATGTATGTCAGCTCACACTGACAGATGCGTCCATTGCTTCTTCAAATAGACAACTTTTGCAATCATCATAAAACCATCTTTCCGACCTTCCCAAGCTGTCACGATGTCCTTATGGGTCTTCCTCCACCTCATAACAGCTGATATGGACAATCAGTCTCTTTCTGTAGAGGAGGATAGGCACAATAAACCGTGGAGGCCCATTGCCTCAGGTCGAATTTCCACCAGAACGACGCGACACATCGCCAATACTTTGTATCTTTTATGCATATTCTGCTCGGCATGCATGAGGATACCGAGCTTACCACTCGTAAGCTTGTTCTACTGCGGTCTGCTCTACATGTACAACCATATGGAGCTTAACTCGCATTGGCTCCTCAAAAGTGCCCTGAATGGTCTTGCGTACTTGACGCTTGAACATGGGGCTGCCGCCCTTTTGTGTACGTGCCAGCCTTCTTTACCAACCAACATCTCTAAATCTCGTATCGTTGAAATTTACTAGCCGGTGGCCAACCAAACGATTATTGCGCGTGGTATGCTCTCGCGATGTCTACCACCATCATCTGTACAACAATACACGCGCAAGACCTCGAAGATGAGGCTGGAGATAGAGCAATGGGACGTCAGACGGCGGTGATCAAACTGGGTCAGACACCCACGCGAACCACTATCCTCGCTTTCGTGGTCGCTTGGTCCCTTTATCTCCCCGTGATGTGGGGATTGCCCCTAGTCCTTCGTGTGCCGTATGGCGCATTGGGAATCCTGTTGGGAACGCGCTTCATGGCTCTACGCCGAGTGGAAGATGATAGAAAGAGTTTCAGGATCTATAATGTGAGAGCTCGAGGTTTCCTGTCCACGTCATTTGAAAGCTTATAGGCTGTAGGTCTGGCTCATTTTTTGCCACCTTCTTGCTCTATCACCGAAGTTCGGGTTGCAGCCTAAATTTCCCTTCGCAGCCGACTGGTCTGTGATTTAGTTCTAGTTTGAATGAGGAAGGGCAAGAACCAAAGTACATAGATGTTGCATAGATGTGAATTGAAAGCAAGACCCCCGTCGAGACGTAGAAATCTCCTCCAAGGTGCCCCATGTCGACTGATAAGTCCTCACAAACGCTCGAACATCGTTTCTGGAGTCCCAAGACTGATTCGACATCTACGACTGCCAACTCAGGGCATGAGCCATTATGCACTAGGGTTGAGTCGACAGGGGGCTCGGCAGAAGGGGGAAACGCTCTGGAAGATGCGACAATAGGTGGGCCCTCGATGTCCTCCCGATAAAGATGTGTCAAACAACTGAAAGTGGGGCGGTCTGTAAATCCATTACAGCTGCCGCTATGCGATCTAAGGACTATGTTTTCCTTCGTTGCTGCTCAAAACAAGAACTTGACATTCTTGTAGAAATCAAGCATAGGGTTCTCCCCGTTTCGCAGACGCGTCTTCTTGAGATCCGCGTACGTCTCCAGGAATTCGGCATGCGTGAAGACACTCGATTTGCGCTCTCCCACAGGTAGCCCACTGGCAGAGGCCACGCCATCACGTGGAGTCCTCCTGGTGGTGGGATGGCGAGAGGAGAAGAAGTCGCTACCCAGCGACAACGACAGCGAACTGGAGGTCAGCGGATTGGAACGAGTTGGGAGGGAAAGATCGGCAACGGAATGGGATTTGGTGGGCGGCCGCGACAGTATGTACTCGTACATATCTCTCAGCCGTTCGAAATTTGTTGGAAAGAAAATATCGAATGCTCCTGGTTGGACGAGCAGCTTGGAACACGGGACAGTCTGATTACGGAATCGTGTTTGGACGACAGGTGCATTTTCGCCGGGTATGGTGTCCGGGAGGGAAGAGAAGTCGGTAAGGAGAAGTCGGTGTCGAGGGAAGTTGGTTCTGAGGGTCTGTAAAAGACTCAACAGTCGCGTTGGGATATACTCCTCCTTGGACATGTTTGCCGAGAATGGAAGACGGGAGTACAGCTTCCGAAGCCACCCGGAGGCTTGGAAGAGTTTCGAGATGGGATAAGGATGCCCAAGTCGACCACGAAGACCGAGGAAGGATGAGATCAATGGATCGGTGACCTTCGAATAATGCATTTCAAAGTCGCCATCGTCATCGACACTGACAATGCCCTGAAATGGCTCTAAAGTCTGCATGTCATAACGTATAACGTCGTGTGCAAAGTTATCCTGTAAAACAGTCAGAATAATCTTCACTGCAACCATTATAGTCACCTACAATGACCTCCATGGCGATGAAAAAGCATGGTGCAGGCTGCCTGACTTTCCAATGGAATATGCTCTTATGCGTCACCTTGACGCAAGGATGCACTGCCCGAAGCTTCCTTTTCTGTAGGTTGACTAGGTTGCCACTGATTTCGATGATGTTATATTGGGTACGTTCGTAAACGTCAGGGTACTCCTCCCGCAGATAGTTTAGAATGTCCATTGCCAATGTGCCATTCCCTGCGCCAATCTCATAGATTATGAAGTCCTCATAGGGAAAATATTTGAGGAGGTATTCAGATGCTAGGCATCGCGCAATAGCTTGGCCGTACCAGGGCTGGTAGAGATAATGAGATCAGGGATTCATTGAGATTTCTGTGCTCGTACCTTGAATAGTTCTGTTGGGGTATGCCACAGCTGGGTATTATGTGCATACTCGGCATATCTCTGTCCAACCTGCGACGAAAACTCCGCAGAGTCCCTCAAAATCGGGAAGTTGAAGGGTGCTGTCTTTGTTTCAAAGATGGTCGCCTCCTTCGAGAAATACCCGTAGTTGGGATTATACAACGAGTCTTCGATGAAATCGCGGGCGAGCATCTTGACGCGACGAGGGAGTTTTGTTTCCTGCTCCAAATCATTCGCAGTGACATACTTGAAGTCAGAGATGTCCGTGTCGGTAGGCCCGTAGAGTGGCGATGTGTTGTAGTTCCATTTGTCTACTGGGTCGTATTCAGAACGCTTTGCGTGGGCTGGGGTCGACGAAGAGAAGGCCGCGACGCCTGTGAGCCTATATTTCCGACATAACCATGGATACCGAGAGGTTCTGGCACCCAAAAATTGCATATGCCCGTGGCTCAGACACTTCGTTGAACGCGATACAGAGCGGTAGAGATGAGGGAGCCTCGAGATGAAAAGAGCTCAGGATGATGAAGTTGATCGACACTCCGCACGTGGCCGAGCGTTTTCTTCTTGCCAATTGCAAGAGCCACAATTGCAATTTAACGTTGGTCAACGACCAGATTCATCATGGAACCCACCGAGCGACTCGTAAGGACCTGGATGGCATCCAAGAGGGATGAGGAAGTCGCCCAAACCGTACTAGGCATGCAATGAATTACAACCCACTCCAAGATCCCGGCTTACCAGTTTCCGGGCTATAGAGGTCTCCAGTGGACGGACTACGCTGCTCGATGTGATCAAGGCTTTAGGGGAATACCTTACTTCAGAGGAGGATGACTTGCGAACCAAGGGTAACGTCGAGTGTTTCGCGATCTGGGTCAATGTTCATGGATGCGCTGGGTACAGGCGTTGAGTTCCTCTCGCTGGTTCTGGAGAAATGTCCTGTTGAGATTATGAAACGAAAGTCTGGTATGGGCTCCTCCTCTTGCTCTCAATGGCCGCTGACAGCTCCAATAACAGTCCATGTCCTTGTGGTTTTCTACTGCAGCAAGCTCGAAGACACGGAAACCATTGTCCCCGCGCTCCGAGGCCTTGTCCATCTCACATCTCTCCCAACAAACACGTCTGAAGACGTCCCGACCATCACCGAATCGTAAGGAGTAACGCGGTCGTTCACTTGGCTGGCTGACATTCTCTAACCAAATCCCAGTCTATTTGCGCATGTCAAGATGAAGGCGCTCGTTCAGTCTGTCCGATTTCTCGTGTTCTCTATCTTTGACAATCTGATGACTCGTCACCGGGAAGGTCAGCCTAAGACAATCTACTGCTAGACATCACTAATACTCTGCAGTCTTGAAGAGCATGGATAAGGAATTCCTCACGGGTTACCTCGCTCTCGCCGATGGGGAGAAAGACCCTCGCAACCTTCTGGTCGCATTTGCTATAGCGCGGGTCATTCTCATCGAGTTCAACACTGCTGACTATGTCGAGGTATGTCCTGTCACCCTCTTCCGGAGACACACTTTGAGTTATTTGCACATCCCAGGCGCTGTTCAACGTCACCTTCTGCTACTTTCCGATCACCTTCCGCCCTCCCCCAAACGATCCCTACGGAATCACTACAGAGGACCTGAGACTTACGCTGAGGTAACCATGATTGCACCAGTGATGGCCTGAGATTCACCGACTAATGTTTCTAGATCATGTTTGAACGCTACACCAGCCTTCGGTCCCATGGCTATTCCCGTTTTTCTCGAGAAGCTCATCGCAGGGTCCCCTGTCACAAAGGTGCTCCCCGTCTTCATTTCCGCATGAACATATCTCTTACTTTGGCCATCGAAGAGGGATACTCTCCAAACAATGGCGGCCTGCTTACCAGTGTATGGATCGGCAATAGCGCGCGGTTCTGCACGCAAGATTTGGAGCACTTTGAAACTAGAGGTAGTAGATCACCGGCAGTCCGATTTCCGTGGTTTCTCATTCGATATGCATAGATCTTCCAGCCGACAGATCCTACAACAGAGGAGGAGGCTCTGAAGACCGTTCAAGTACTCGTCAACACGATATACGCGGAGCAGGATAATCCTCCAGATGCCGATGAAAATATCGAGGGCCTCGCTCGTGAAGCATGTGAGGAATGTATCAAGATATTACGAGAACCAGAAAAGAGTCAGGCCAAACCTGCTATCAAAGTGCTCTCTGCGTTCATGTCAACAACGCGTACGTACCTCGTTCCCAAACTCGACCGACTGTCCCTAAGTCCCGAGTCCATCATAGCTTCTGTCTCTCGGTTCACATTATCCCAAGCCGTCCCACACCTGCTCAAGCTCTTTATCAATACGGATGAAGTCTCAAATCGGCCATCGATTCTTCTCCTATTGTCAGACCTAATCGCAGCTTCCAGGGATTCCGTTGCCAAACTACCACCGACAGACACCGAAGAACCAAACGTCCCATTAATGCCTTACAAAGACCAAGTGCTCGGTATCGTTACTACTGGCCTGAAAACTACCTCATCTCGCCGCCCTGCCTTGGCTTGCCTAGTAGGCCTTGTGTCTACTCACCATTTACTTTCGGAAGAGGAGGTCGGCTTCATTGTACATAACGTCAATGAGATTCTCGAGGCAGATCCAGATGAGGTTGATGACGCAAGGTACGAAGGATTCCCACCATGTAGAAGTTATCTTCATTCTGTCTGCACTCTAGTGAAACGGTTCTCAAACTGCTGTCAACGATTGCGTTATCTTCACCCCGCCATATAGAAGAACAGACACTTCCACTACTCTTCAGGTCTCTTCCTGATGAAGCCCCGCCTAGAGACGCTGTCGCCGACCGTGCAAAGTACTGGCGCGTTCTCGCCGCCCTGAGGGTGCTTTGTCATCAGGCAGAGCTATTCGAAACCCTTGTCATCCGCCTCACCACCAAACTGGACCTGCTCTGTGCACCTAGATCCAGCTCATCCGCTACCGACATCGACACCGAGCCCTCTGCGGCTTTTGCGCATTCCATTCTCATGACCATATCGCAGACGTTATCAATAAAAGTAGAAGAAGGCCACACAGACGTCGCGAAGTATCTTGATAGGCTTCTGCCCCGCCTGTTCAATCTCCTCATATATTCCGCTCTGGTGTCGGACGGAGGCTATATGATCGCTACGGATCCTCGAGTAATACGGGTGGTCGGGCAGATAATCACCTCGGTGGTGCAATCCGTTCCTAGCCAGTAAGTCTCATACCTTGAGATTTCGAAATCGTTCCTGACGTTTCCACAGGAAGCAGGAGACGTTCTGTGCTGCACTTTTCTCCTGCTTTTTGTCGGGCTCTGTCAAAGGAATTGCTGAAGGTCACCAGAAGATCCCATCGGACGTCAAGTTTCTTCCTTTTGATGTAATCGGTTACCATTCTTCCTCTCGACAAGAAACTGATGAAGTCTCGATTTGAAGGATTCAGCTTCTGCTGTTCAAAGAAATCTTGTCGTCTTGTTTGCTGCAGCCGTCGTTGCACTGCACAAGGAGGTAGGCTCAGCCGATGCTTCTTGCCCTCATCTTCTGTTAATTTCAAGCTCTCTCAGATCCCAATTCCTGTGCCAGATCTTAACGAGTTCCTAGACCGCACTTTGACATGGAGCCTGGTTCATGCAGACACCAAACTGCAGAAAGAGGCTGCTTGGCATATCATCGCATCGATCCTCAATAAACGTGTCGATGGTGAGTGTGTGTTGTTTTTATCACACCTGACTGAGACAAATACTGGTGCAGACGCATCAGGGTTCCCCGATAATATGTTAGGGAAGTACTGGTCAGATGAAATCTCCAATGGAAGTCAAGCAGTGGAAAGGCGGCAGCATGCGATCCAGGCATGGGGATGGGTACGTCTCGTCGCGATACACTTGCAACGGCATAACCGTAATTATATGTATACCCAGGTCTCAAAAGCATTGCTGGTTCGAAATCATGCCCTTGCACCCCAGTTCACAGACCGATTCTTCCAAGTCTTTGGAGAGGAAGCCGTCAGCTGGGATGCAGCCAGAGCGGTTGGAGAAATTGTCGCCAGTGACTTAATCTTGACCAAGCGCAATCATAGCGTCATCAAGGTTAGTCAAGGACCACTGGTCATTATGCTACGTATTCACCCCGCAAATAGATTCTCTACGCCCAGCGGTTCGTGAACAGTATCCTTCCTCGGATCATCATGGGCGCAAAGGACTCCCCGAGTACGAATGTCTTCTCTTATGAGCCCCACTGTTGGTAAAGCTCAAGAATGTCACTTTCAGATTCTCGTGAACAATCCGCATATCTCGTTGCACTGGCTTCTCTCATCAAGTCTACTCCGAAGACCACATATGCTCACGAAATGTCTTCTGTAAGCCAGTAGCTCTACGCTTGCCGATATCACAGTCTCAGAGCCTTTGTACACCAGATCATCCCCCTCCTTCTTCGTGGACTCGCGCTCCCGGATAACGACATCCGTGTGAATGTCATCGACACCCTTCTCACGGCGGCGGAAGGAGACTCCCCCGAGAAGGGTATGGTGTCTGAACATGCATCGTCCTTAGTGTCTACGATGCTTAAGAATAGCTCGGTGGATGAGATGTCATCGGCTGTGAGTGACTTCTGTGTCCGCCAAATTATCGGAATTCACCTCTACCACACAGAGAGTCAGGGTTGCAGCGTTGCGCTACCTGGGTGTGCTGCCCAGTATTGTGCGGTATGACGTCTTGCACCCTCACAAGGCGACTGTAATTCGCGAACTAGCCAAAGCGCTGGACGATCCCAAACGGAGTGTGCGCAAGGAGGCTGTGGACGCAAGGTGCGAATGCTATCTCTTCACCTCCTTCGTCATAACGCTGACAACGTCTTTCTAACAGAACACATTGGTGCGACCCTTAATTCCGGTCCTTGATGCTATTGAATCATTACTCACACTCGTCGCTAGGTTCAAATACAATGGATAGGTAAAAAGTGAAGTGGTGGGTATAGATATTCCTTCTATGCAGTCGTATGGTGGGAGCGTGCTATATAAGTATGGTGCCTTTATCCGGGAGGTATTGTAGAGGGATATGTTATGTTAGATCAATGCAAAGAATAGTAGAAGAAATCAGTGTAATCCCGATGTAGAGAGGAAATATGTACTACGAGGCGGCCATGATGGCCTGTGTCTTGATAGCAGCATCTGCCAGCGCGAGCTCGAACGCTTGGAGGTGTTCCTGCACCAGTTCCCTCCCGTCTACCCTCCGCATGCCTGTCGAGCGCATAGGCGACGCAAGAGGTGTGCTGGTCCCGCTAGATGGTTCCGTTTCGTCCATGATCCCTGCCTCCCATCGTTCAATCTTAGCTCTGCTGCGCTCCGCGCTGTCCCAGTCCGTCCTCCATCCACCTAATTTGTTCTTCAGCGCTCGGATTTTCCGCCCGGCTTCTGTGGTCGCAGCACCGTTGACCTGCGCTTGTTCGGAGATGGTAGTGAGTGATGTGACGAGCGATGCGGTGAATGACCGAAGATGTGCGAGTTGGGGGATGGTGGTGGCTGGTGTTGGCGGTCCAACGAGAGGCGGTGGCGGGGGGAAACTATCCTTGACGGGCGACTGTGATGGCTCCGAGCCAAAGTCATGATCGTCGTCGTCGTCTCCGAGATGGTGGTGGTGGTCAGGATCCACTTCCCATTCGTGTGATTGCGACAAGTGCGGCTGCTCCTCGTCTATTGGGTCGATATGCCGCGAGTCTGTGCGGGGTGCCTCCACGGAAGACGATGACTTGGCTTCAACGAGATCGTCCATCTGTGTCAGCTCCTCTAGCTGTCCCAGCACATCATCTCCCCCGACCTCCCCAGCAATCTTCCGGAATTCACGCTCGTACTCTAAGAGCTCCCGGACCTGCCCTTCTCGATCTCTCGTGCTCTCGTTAATGCGTCTAATAACATCCGAGGCAATGCGTTCTAGAGCTGGCTGCTGGGAGCCTGATGAGCCTGAATCGATGTCGATTCGGCGCAGATGTGAAAGGAATTTATCGGTGGATTCCAAATCTTGCGCGAGGACTTCCATCGCGTCTTGTTCGGGACGTTTTTGCCTCGTCTGTCTCGACATGGAAGGACTTCCGAAGACCGGATCGTATTCTGGGGGTGCGTGGGATGCTTGAACTGGTGTGTCGTGGAATGAGGAGGCGTCTACGACGTCTGCAGAAGCCAGTTCACTCGCAAAGGATGGTGGGTCGTCGTTGCCAACGATAATGTGGGGGGCTGCGTTATCATGATGTGGTGGTTCGTCGTCAATCCCTTCCGCGCCTTCGTCATATTCTATGCCAAATTCTTCGGCAAGTAGTTTTGAACCTGCGCTGGGTTCTGGCATAAGCGCCACCGCCAATTCGTGTGCCAAAGAGTGGCGGCCTGTAGTGGCATCGTCATCCATTGCCATTGCATTGGCCAAGCTTGACGATCCATGTAATGAGGCATTAGATCGTCGTGGTTTAAGGCTTTGTCGTGAGGGAGATCTGCGTGGTGAAGAGGTCGACGCTGAAAGAAATTGAGAGCTAGATCCGAATACGTCGTCACTATCGTCGTACTGAGGCATCTGTAGCTGTGAATCTGTGAAATGACACGTCGAAATGAGATGAAGGTCGTTACTGAGGAGATTAATTTGCGGTCGCCGAGTCCTTGTCAACGCGTCCAGTGACTCTGACCGTGGAAATTGTCACGGCAAGTCCCGCTTTGATCTTGGTCTCGTCCACGACCATCTCCGATTCCTCGTCGACCCTAAATTCAGCCACGTATGCAAGAAGTGAAGGGAATTCGAGGATATCCAAAGCAGGTCATCTCAAACAGTCTGAATCCAGTGACTGTCCCTCGCCTGAAGGTGATTCAGGAATAAATATTGACAGATTTATCTCGACATTCGAAAAAAGCGCGCAGTAATCACAGAATTAGTAGGTACCGGTCAGTTCACCACAACTGAACCTTCTCGATCTAGTTTACGGCCGGTAGCCTAGAGCGTGAGGATGCATAGCGTACGTTGAATTGGCCATAGACGACGCCGCGCTCAGCCGGTTCCACACACCGACGTCGAGTCGGACTCGTCGACAAAGTGCCACATACTACAGAAGACCGTGACATGCTACAGTGCACCATGCTCCAACACCTCGCCAGGATAGAAGAAGGCGTAGAGAGGCGCCAACGTATGTCAATGATTGTAGCTAATTTTCGTACCTCAAAGACGTATT